>JASEKS010000104.1:0-294614 GCA_030770415.1 Pleoardoris graminearum | reverse complement strand
ATAATATAATAATATAATAATATAATAATATAATAATATAATAATATAATAATATAATAATATAATAATATAATAATATAATAATATAATAATATAATAATATAATAATATAATAATATAATAATATGTATATTATTATTTTAATTAAAATAGAGTAAAAAAAAGTTATCTTACTTACTATATTTTACCCTTAGTTATACTATAGGATTAAGGACTGTATTTATATAGTCGTTACTAGTAAAAGAAGTATTATTATTAAATATTTTAATAAATACTAAATTACTTCTTCTATCTATTTAAATAGATTTCTATACTTAAATAGTAACGTTGTAATCTAAAATTTAATTAGGATGTATAATATAAATAAAATAATAATAATAATAATAATAATAATAATAATAATAATAATAATAATAATAATAATAATAATAATAATAATAATAATAATAATAATAATAATAATAATAGTAATAATAATATATTAAAATAATTAAAAACTTACTGTATAATTAGTTAAAAACTAATTTTTATTTAAACTCTATTATTACTCTTTTTATTATAATATTTTTTTTCCCTCTGTATTACTAACGTATTAGAAAATATTATTATTTTAAATTTATTTTTAGTATATTTATTAAATTACTTTTAGCGTATTTTAATTATTTATTAGAATTTACTTTATTTATAAAAGATATTTTAGTACTTATATTAATAAAGTACTTTTTCTTATATAAAAAAAATTATAAAGATCTTTTTTTAATATTTAAACTATATTTTATTAATAATTATTTATTTTCTTTTTTAGGGCTTCTCGTTAAGTTACTATTAATAACTCTTTTATTACTTTAAATTAACTTTATTACTCCCCCTTTTTTAATCTTATTTATATTATTATTATTATTAACTTTATTATTATTTTTATATTTAATGTATATTATAGCGTTATAAATAGTACTTAGTAATATATTTAAAATAGTAATAATTTAAGAGAATAAATTCTTTGCTTTTAAAAGATAATTAATCCTAGATTTAAGTTTTAAAAAATTTAGCACTATATTAAGAAAATAGAAGTATAGATTTATAAAAGTTAAAAGATATTTTAATAAACTATAATATTAATAATATAGTACGTAGGTAGTAATTATATAATAAAATAAACTTAAAAAAGGCTATTCTAAAAGAAAACTATTTTAAAAAATTAATATAAAATTAATTAATAAGCCTTAAAATAGGTAAATAATACCTTTATAAAAAGAAAACTATAGGGAAATCTATAAAGATTTTACTTACTACTTATTAATAAAGTGTAATAAATAAATATTATCTAAATATAGTAATTTTTTAAACTTCTTTTTTACGTTTCTATAACTTTTTTATTAGTAAATATATTTAACTAAAATGTTAACTATACTCTTTTAGGCCTACTCTATGTTATATAGCTAGTTTTTTAAAGTATATTAGTATTCTAATTATACAATTATATTAATAATAAAAATATAGCCTATACTTATATAATTACTAATTACGTACTATATTATTAATATTATAGTATATTATAATATTTTTTAAACTTTATAAATCTAGACTTCTATATTCTTAACATAGTGCTAAATTTTTTAAAACTTAAATATTAGGTTAACTTACTTTTAAAAATAAATACCCTTATTTTTATAATTATTTCTGCTTTCAAAAAGTCTAAAAAGACTATATATAATACTATTTAACGTATTAAAAAAAGTTATAATATATATAAATTTAAAAAAGGCCGAGTTATAAAGCTAAGTTTAAGAGATAGAAGGGTTATTAATAAAAACTTAACTAAAAGTCCTTAACAGGAAATTAAAAGACTATTAATAAAAAATAGTCTAAATATTATAAAATGGACTCTAGAAATTTTTATTTTAAAAAAAAAAATTTTATTAATATATGTACTAAAAAGACTCTTATAAATAAAAAAAATAATAAAAAAAATTAAAATATACTAAAATTAATATAAAAAATATAAAATTAAAAAAACTTTTATTTTCTAATAAGTTAGTAATATAAAGGGGTAAAGTTAGAAAAGAATACAATAGAAAAAGGAATAATAATAAAATTAAAAAAAAATTAGTTACTAGCTAATTATAAGGTAAGTTATTTTAATTTTTTAAAATAATATAATATATAACTTTATATATATTTTTAACTTATAGTTTAAGTTTTTTAATATAATTAATATTACTTATTTTATAGGCCAAGACACTATCCTATAAATTTAGGATATAATTTAATTAAATAGTAGAAATAATTTAGTATTTATTAATATTAGGATAACTATACTCTACTCGTGCGGAGTAATAGTCCTCTATAATATTATAGTAAGTAGGAAACAGTATAAAATAATAAATAGTAAATAGTTATTTATTTTTATATATTTTTTTCTCTATTATTTATATAATAGCTAGATAAAGATTCTACTTGCTAGTATAGATTATATAATTATATAATTATAGTTATATAATCTATATACTCTATATTACTAGTAAATTTATTTAGATTAACTACTTTATATATACTAATAACTTTTTTTATAGTAATATTATATAAATACTCTATTCTTCTATATCTCTTTTTATATATAAATAAGTAGTACTATTTTCCGTATAAGTATTTTTTTATTTTAATATATTTTTATATAACTAAATTATAATCTGTTATTTGCACGTTATATAATAATAAAAAGCAAAATTATATAATATACTACTACTTATTAATTAAAATTATAGTAAACTAAAGTAAAAAGTTAATAACTTTATATATTATATAAAAGTATAAAGTAAAATTATAATAAATAAAAGTAAAAAGTTATTATATAATAATTAAAAAGGGCCGGTTTACACCTATATAAAATAATAGTATATAAAAGAAAGTATTTTTCTTTTTATAATATTTTTTTTATACTTTTTATCTATTATTATTTTTATACGTAGTTTTAGATACTATTTTTTTTTTTTAATTTTCTAACTATCTTCTTTTATATAGAGTTAACTTTTAATAAAATTTTTAAAATAGCTTTTATTCCGCACGGTTAGTAATAGTAATTATAATAATAAATTATAATAATTTTTAGTTTTATTATTATATAGACTCCCGCACCTAATAGTTAAATTTAAATTACTTTTTTTATTAGAACTACTATTAATAGAGTATTCTTATTAACTTTTTATATTAATATATATATATATTTCTATATAATTCTTTCCGTATAGTAATATTTTATAAAATAATAAATATATAGCGTGCTAGTTGCCTTTATATAATATTAATATTATTTTACTTAATAATACTAATTTAACTTTTTTTATTATAAAGATTATTTACTATAAAAACTATTCTTATATACTTCTTATATAGTCGCGTAAAGTATTAAAGCTATAACTATATATATAAAAGTATAATAATAATATTAAATTTTTACCTTTTATAAAATATTATACTCTAATAATATTTTATAGTAACATCTATAATTTTATTTATAGTAATTTCGTAGAGCCTAGTAAAATATTATACTTAAAATATAAAAGTATTTTATTTATTTTTTCCTTTATTTTTTCTTTATTTTTTATAGAAGAGGATTAGGGATATATTAAAAAAAATAAGAAGTTTTATTTAAATATAATATTTTAAAAGTTTTCCTTTTAACCTCTATACGATAATGTAAAAAAATATAATATATAAAAAAAATATATTAAAAACTAATTTATGTAATAGGAGATATTTAATTTAAAATATAAAATATATATAGGATATTTTATTAAATCTCTTATACGGGGTTTAGTTTATTAATTAAAACTTTAATTTTATAAAAAAGAATATTAAAAAATACTAATTATATAAAACAACTATTTAGTTTACTCTTTATAAAAGTATTTATAAAATTATTTTTTTTAATTATTTATTATACCTTAGAGATCTTACAGTTTTTATATAATTAATAAAAAAATATAATATTTATTATAAATCTTTTTTTATTTATTATACTAACCTTAATAAAATAATTATATAAAGATTTTAAATTTATATAAACTACTATAGGGGCTAGTAAGAGGTTAATTATATAAAAAATCTTATTAATAGTAGTACTAATAGTAATAGTTATATTAAAGTCTATAACTATTTTATATAACTTACTAGTAAAAATACTTTACGTAACTTATGTATATTTAATTAAGTTTTAATAAATAATATTACTATATATAGTAAACTTAGTATCTATATAGTTTTTAATTTTAAAAATAATAAAATATCTAAACTATAAGCTAAGATTTTAGTTATTTATAAAAGATTTATGTATAATAATTAATAGTTTTATATATTAAATGTTTAATAAAATATATAAAACTTTTCTTTCTACGTTCTTAATTTACTACTTAATTCTTTTATTTAGTGTCTTTACTTTTAATATAGTAAATTCTTTTATTTATATAATTATAAAGAGGTTAAATATAGTTTCTAGTTAATAAATAAAAGTAATATATATATTTTTTATATACTATTTAATATACCGCTATTGAATTTCTAGATTAGTTAAATTTATTATATAAAAATCTTTATTCTATTCTTTTTAGATTATAGTAATGTTTTTATTTTTTTTTTAAAGTATTTTTTATTTTATTAAACTCTAGAGGTTTATACGTAAAAAAAAATAACTTATTTTTTATATAAAATTTTATAGTTTGTAATTTATCTTTCTCTTTATTAAAATATATAAATAAAATATTATTTAAAGTATTATCTATTTATATACCTATTAAACTAAAAGTTTTTACTTCTTTTTTTATTATAAGTAGGCATAGATTATATATAGAAAAGAATATTTTTAGCTTTTTAATATAGTAGTTATAGTATATTTTAAACTAATATAAACTTAATTTAGCTATACTATATAAAAGGCGTATAACTTGAAAAATTATACTAATAGAAAAAAAATATTTATTTTTTTTTAAAAGTTTTACGTATAGTATATAAAATAGTAAGTTTTAAAATTATATATAGGTCTAAGTAATATCGCGTAATTTATATTTTATATTATATAATTTAAGAAGTATTACGAATAAAACTAAAATAAATCTTTAGCTTATCCTCTAAATGGTTAGTAACTATATAAGAATAAACTATTTATTATTATTAAAGTGGCTAGTAAGTATATAGTAGAATATTTTATATAAAATTATATTTTTATTTTTAATTTTTTATATTATTCTAAAATTAAATATACGGCTTATATAAATAGTAAAATTCTAAGTAATAGGTTTAAAAATACTATTTATAATAAAAAATTAATCTCTATATAATTAGATTCCTTAAATAAAACTCTAAGTATTATAATAATATTATCCTAGTGCAGCTTTATTACTAGTATAAAATTAAACTTTTTATTTTTAAATTATAAGGACTTTTACTATATAGTTCTTTCTGAGGTAATTTTACTTTCTTAGCTTTTTAGATTTAAGTCGTATAATTATATATTTTTATAGCTAAGTAGTTATTATATAAAAAAAATTTATAGTAATATAGTTTTATATATATCTATTTTATAGTTAGTAGACTATTTTTTAAATTTATAGTAATATTTAGTTTATTAATTAACTACAGTACGTATAGACCTATTTATTTATTTTTCTTTAAATTAGAACCTCTAATCTAATAAAAAAAATAAAGTCTTTTATAAATTTAGTTTATTATATATATTAATTATACGGCTTAGTATAAGTTTTATATAATTAGCCTATAGGGCCTTTAAAACTTTATAGATAGTATTAGCCTATATAATAATATTTAGTAATAGTAAAGATATTATACTAATTTTTAAATAGGTGCTAAAGATAAAAAGTAATAATATAAGGCTATTTAGGCCTATAATATTATTTAGTGCTTTTATAGCTATTTAAAAAATATTTTTATTACTTATATAATATTTAATTTTATTTTTTAAGATATTAAGAACTCGCTATAATAGGCCGTATACTCTCTTAATTTTTCTAATTACCTAGTAGGCTTTTACTAGTATTTAGTAATACTCTACTCCTATAATCTATACGCTATTTTAAACTTTTTTAAAATAAAATTAGTACCTAAATTATATATAATAAAATTTAAAATATTTTAAGAGATATTAATATAGTATTATATAAGAGCTATCTATACTTTTTATATAAATATCGAATTAAGAAAAGTAGTAGCCTAAAATAATATTTTTAAATTAATAATATAAAAGATATCGCGGTTACCGATTTATATAATATTAATAATAATTTTATAGTTAAAGTAGATATAATTTTTAATAAAAACCTTAAATCTATATAGAGCTACTTTATATATTTAGTAGTAGTAATATAGCTTTTAAATCTATTCTAATATAGTAGAGTTAATTTTATAGCCTATATTATAAAGTAGCTTATAAAGTTATTTTATATAAAAGTATCTAATGCGTCTATAAAGTCTATATAGTTTTTTTTTAGTAAAGAATAAAACAGTTTTTATATAGCTTATATTAAAAAATAAATATTTCTACTTATATATAATTAGACCTATTACACTATTTTTATATATAATAATGTCTAATATATTATTAGAGTATACTTTTATATAGTTAGTTTTTACTAGAGATAGTAAAAAGAGTATTAAAGTATTTAAAATATAGTAAGTTACTATATTAATTAGGTTTTTAATCTATACAGTACTAAAAGTATATATTAATATATTACTTTTAAAGCTAATAATAGTTTTTTTTAGAGTTTAATTAATCTTTTTACTAAGGTTTTTATAAATATATACTTTAAGCTAGCCCTTACTAACTATTAAAAATTTAGCTATACCTATATTCTAAAATTTACTTTAATACTATATATAGTTCCTTCCTTTAAAAGTAAATTATTTAGCAATTTTTTTTATTTATAAAGAATATATTTTCTGTTATTTTATAATAGAGAAATAAAGTAGTAATAAAATATAAAACTACGTTTTTCTCTTTTTAAAAACTAAGATTAAATATAGTTTTATTTTTTAATTCCTCTATATTATTATATAAGAATCCTTTAAAATATTAAATATAGAGAGTAATATTATCTTAAAAAAATATTTCTTTATAAAAGTTTTTATATATTATAATATACTAGTTACGTACTTGGGATTTATCTTATAAAAAATAGTTTAATAACTAGTATCCTTTTTTATACTAAATAAAGTACTTTTTCTTTTTTATAATTAGAATTATACTTTTAAATCTCTAAAAGGGTTATTATATATAAAAATAAAATTATTAGTGCTAGCGGGGTTTATTATTATTATTAATATATTTTTAATTTATATAAAAAGTCTTATACGATGCCTATAACTAAATATAGTATATATAGGCCGATAACTATTATTATAACCTATTAGGCACTTTTTTAACTTTATTTTTATATAAAATAAAGGCTATATTTATTTCTATTACTTTTTACTTCGCCTATATATACAGATAGTATAGCGTTTAATAATAATTAATATTTATTTATAATTATATCTTCTTTCTTACTTATAATAATAATATAACGCGATAACTAAGTACGTTTTATACGCCTACCTATATTACATACTAAATACACTTATATATATAAGTCTCCTTAAAACTTTTAAATATTAACTACTTAGTATCTTTACGTTTTTTACCTATTGCCCTACTAGTTCTAAACTCTAAGTTTATAATATCTTTATCTTTACTACTAGTACTTCTAGTAGTATTTTACGCAGCTACGCTACGTACTCTAGACTATATATCTTTAATATAAAATTAATATTAATATACCTTTTTTTTACTATTTTTTATAACTAGAATAGTATTACGTCTACTATTTTCTCTATTACTATTATTTTTATATAGGCCAGCGTAACTAACTTTAGGTTTTAAGACTCTATTACTTTTACTATTAATAGCGTTATAATTCTATCTATTTTATTACTATCTACTTTTTAGTTATTTAGGATTTTTTAGTATTAATAAATACTAATTTTATAGAACTAGTAGGTAATTACGTTGCAAATAAAATACTTCGCAGTATTATTAAAAACTTTTTATTATATATTACTGTCTAAGTAGAATATAGTAGGGATAGCTTATATATTTAGTATAGTTAATATATTAAAATAGACTTATATAAGTACAGTATCTACTAAGAAAAAAGTAGTAGAAATAAGAGCTATATATTATAAATAAGTATAGCTATAATACGTAAAGCTCCAATACGTATCTTTACTATTAAAAAATATTATAGAGAGTATATTTTCTTTAATAAATAGTTTAAAATGTTTAGCTATATTAACTATAAAAGAAGATAGAGGAGAAATATATAGGCAGCACTTTATATATTTTTCCTTTAAAAAAGAATATAGTGTTTTTACCAGACTTTTTAAACTAGACTTTAACTTTATTAATTTAACGTTTTTTTTTAGGAAGGCGCGCTAAGTATACTAGTATATTAATAGCTAGCGCAGCGCTATACCTTATTTAATTTAACTTTACTTAACTTTTTTAATATACTAAGTATAAAGGTATATATATACTCCTCTTTTTTTAAAACCCCTTTTAGTCGCCTATACAGCTACTATAGCTATACCCTTTTATTTAATTAATATATAAATATATATATAGTATATATATTAGTAATTTATATTAATTTATAGTATAGACCTTAAATTACTTAATAGTTCTTTATACGTAGGCTTTATTAAAAATATAGCTTATTTAAGCTTTAATTAACGTTTATATACTTGTATAATTGCTATATAAAGTAGTACTTTTCTTTTAAACTAAAGGCCTAGAGCTCTTTATACTAAAGTTAACTTATTAATTATTATCTTTACAGCTTTATATAAAGTTTTATTAAAAAATTTTTATTTAAATTATATAAAAATAATAGTAATCTAGTTAATCTAATACTAGTTATAGTTAATATATATATATATTTGTATACTAATCGAACAAATAGTGTGGCTGTGGTGGCTTGGGGCGACTAAAAGGGGTTTTAAAAAAGGAGGAGTATGTGTATACCTTTATACTCAATATGTCTAAAAATTCAGGTAGTTAATATATATATTAAAGTAGTAGTTTAACCTATTATATAATTATTTTTATAAGTATTTTAGACTAATATTATATAAGTAAAACTAGCCCGCGCAATTCTCTAAAATATTTAAAAAAATAACAGTATACTATAACTTTTAAATATTAATTTTTTAGTAAAACTTAATAAAGATATAAGTTTTATTAGCTAAAATATTATATAAGTAATTAATATAATTATTTACATTCTTCTATATTTTCTAAAATATAATTATTTTTTATAGATTAACTTTTTCTAGTAGTATATTCTATATAAGTAAAAATTAAATTATTAGAATCTAGTAAGTAGTATATAAAAATTAAAAAATTAGTAAGTAATTAATTATTTATATTTTATAACTAGTTTTTAGGAGGAATAGTAATATTCTAGAATTATATAATAGTAGATATATTAAATATTATAATCTACTATTATATATACCTAAAGGTAGTGCTAGAGTATATAAATTATATAAAATTTAAAGTTATTTAGGTTTATATAGTCTATATTTATACTCGTACAATATTAGCCTAAAATTCTTTAAATAATATTAGTATAGCGGGATTAATTACTCGTATAATATATATTATAACATAAAGGTATACACATACTCCTCCTTTTTTAAAACCCCTTTTGGTTGCCCTAAGCCACCACAGCCACACTATTTGTTCGATTAGTATACAAATATATATATTATAATAGTTAGCTTTTTTACTATATAAAAAGTATAGCTAAATTATATAAAATATTTAGCTATTAGCTAAAAATTTAAAAGTTTAAGTTTAATAGTTTCTGTACAGGTTATTCTATAGTAATAATTAAACTTCTTATTAAACTTCTTAATTTTACTTAAAAGTTTTTAACTTTCTAATATCCTTTTATAATTTAAAGAAGAGTTTATATAAAATTTATTAGTATTCTTTTTTATTTATCTAATGGAGGTTATACGCCCTTATTTTATAAGATTTCTAGTAGTTCTTTTTAAAATACTTATTTTAGTAATATAAAGTAGGAATAGTTTTATTTAGTAAATAAATTATAGTATAAAATAATTAGACTTTAGCTATATCTTTATTATATATAAAGTCTTATAATAACGTAGCTAATATACATATTAAGTTATTTAGTAAATAAATTATTTTAGATATTTAGATCCTTTATTTAGTATTATAACTTAGTTTAGTTTTTAAATACTTATATAAAGATATTATATTCTTAAATATATTTTTTTTATAATAACTTTAGATCTGTTTCTATTATACGCTCTTTACTTCTTTTTATAAAAATAGCTTCTCTTAGTACTATTATATTATTTAGTTTATATAATTAATTCTATAGTTTTAGCTTACTATACTAATAGGTTTATATAGAGCGGTTTAGCTTTAAAAAAAATTATTTTTATTTTTTATACGGATAAGGTTTTAACAAAATATATAATTTAATATACACTTTTTTATTTATAGATATAGGGAAAAGTTATATAATATATAAAATTATTTCTACGCAATATAAATTTAATAATAACTTAACCTCTTTATACGCTCTTACTAATTTATAGTAAATAAAGAAAATTAATTAATTACTAGTAATAAAATAGTTAAATAATTTAATTAATTAACTACTAATTAGTATTAGAATAACTATATTTTATTTATATAAAATAATAGTTTTCTGTAATATTATAGTAAGTAGAAAATAGTATAAAATAATAAATAGTAAATAGTTATATCTTCTCTTATATATTTCTTCTCTATTATTTATATAATAGCTAGATAAAGATTCTACTCGCTAGTATAGATTATATAATTATATAACTATAACTATATAATCTATACGCTCCGTATTGCTAGCGAATCTATCTAGTTTAACTACTCTATATATAATTAAAACACCTAATTTTTTTACATCTTTTACTAGTAAGGACTATATAAATAAAATCCTTGTACCTAAAGTTAAACTAAATATAAATAGAAGTAAGTTATATAAAGCTTTTTTACACCTTTTTTTTATTAATATAATAAGATAATAATAATCTCTATATTAATATTAATATAGGTTAGTAATTTTAATAAGATAATATTCCTATTTAAAATACCACGGACGTTTTAACGTAGTTTAAAAATAATAAATATAAATATTATTTTTATCTAGCCTATAGTCCTGAATTAGTCCTAATAAAAAATATATAATATTATTTAAAATCTAGACTAAATAAGAATAAAATAACTAATTTAGGTATAAGATTAAGTTTAAATAGTATAAAGGCCTTTAAAAGAGCTATTATAAAAAAATAAAATAATATACTATAAAAAGTTATTAATAATTATATTTTATCCCTCTTTAACTATTATAAAGTAGTTATAGAAGCTAAAGACTACTATACTAAATACTAGTAATATATTATTTACTAGTTTACTATTAAAATTTTAAATATTTAACCATTATTAATAATTATATAATAAATATATAAATATATAAAAATAATATATTTATTAATATAATATAGTATCTATTAATATATAAATATAGTAATAGATACTATATTATATTAATCTTATAAAGAGAGGTAAAGTGCAGCGTCGAGACACTAGTCCAAAAAAGGTATAGGCTAAAAAAAGTTGTACCTTTTTTTGGACTAGTGTCTCGACGCTACACTTTACCTCTCTTTATAAGATTAATATAATATAGTATCTATTACTATATTTATATATTAATTAAATAAATAGTGTAGCTGTGGTGGCTGTATAGGCGACTAAAAGGAGTTTTAAAAAAGAAAAAGTAAGTGTATACCTTTATATATCTATTACTATATATATAGAAATCAACCAATTTTATACCTTAAATAAAAAGTTATAATAGTCTAAAGTAGGGCACTAAAAATTTTTAAATTTACTATTTTATTTACCTCTAAACCTCTTAGTAAGCAGTCCCTAATAGAGTAAATAGAATCTACTAGTCTTTTTTTTTTAAAACTCTATTTTTCTTATATGTTTTAGCTTACGAATTATAAAGTTATATTATTTTAAAAAAGATACCTTTATTAAGTATATTTTTTTAAGTTCGTCTCTCTATATAAGTAATAGCTGAATTTTTATTAGTTATATAAATCTAGTATTATATAATAAATTCTTATTAAAATTCAGGTTACGAGACCTATACTAGGCCTAGAAGGGTATAGTTAAAATTTTAGTTAAATATATTTACTAATTAAAAAGTCCCGGTCTTAATAGAGACTAAGAGGCTTTAGAGTTATAATAATAAAGATATATATATACTCCTCCTTTTTTAAAACCCCTTTTAGTTATCCCCAGCTACTATAGCTATACTATTTATTTAATTACTATATAAATATATATAAAGTTATAATAAAATAATTAATATAAAATATTTTATTTTATTTAGTTATATATTAAATTATTTTTTTATATACTTCTATACTAACTATCTATTATCCTCTTTTTAAAATTTTTTTTTTACTTATCTCTAAATATTCTCTATAGTATTAAGCTATAGTACTTTTTTATATACCAGTAACTTTTATTTTATATTATTTTAATTAAGATTATGTACGCTCTTTATATTATAGACTATAGCCTCTAATATACTTAGTTATATACTAAAAAATTATACTATCTATTTACTCTAGCGCTTTATAGTTATTAGCGTTAGTATTATTATTAATAGTAAGTAACTTACTCTTATTTATTAATTACTTAGTATAATAGTATAATTATAGTAGTTTTAGTATTATTTTTTTATTTAATAGTACTCCTAAATAGTAGATTTTTAACTTTTTTATAAAATATTTTAGTTTCTCCTTATACGTAGTAAAGTTTATATCTATATTATATATTACAATTATTAAAAGTAAGTTAAAAAGGACGTAGGCTAGCCTAAAAGTAAAATAATAGTATAAGAATATATATACTTTTATTATATACACGGGTACAAGGAGGCGTATAAAAAAAAAATAATAAAGACGCCGCGCTAAGACTAATTAAGCTACTAACTATATATAGCTAGTAGTAGCACATACACTCCTAATAAAAAAAAACCTAATAGAGATAATAAAGTTTAGTAAGGATACTATATTAGAAGTAGTATATTATAAAATAGGTTATAGCTACTTTATACGCGTTACCTCCTTTATAACTATTCTTACTATTATAAGTTATCTTATTATTATAGTTGCTAGAAAAAATTATTTAAAATAAGTATTTTATATACGTACTATTGCGGGTAAACCGGTAATAATTAACTAAAAACTAAAAATACTAATACTTAACTTTTATATTAAATTTAATCCTACTAAAGATAAAATTAAGCTAAAAGCTTATTCTATTTATCTAAATAGACTAAATAAAGTTAATAATTATAAGACTACCGCTAAGACGTATATTAAAAACGTCTAAAAAATAATTATTTTATAGTATTTAAACTATTAGGATTTTATTTATACTTAGTTATACTAAAAAGAAGAAGTTTTTTATATTAATATTATATAAGCGCTCTATTTAGTTAAGCTGTAGTAGACAGCGTAATAATACCTAAAAATAGTAAAAAATAAGTAAAATCTATTAAAATAACTCTATAAGCTCTAGGGGATTAAAAACTAAGTTAATAATAATTTATTATTATTATTAAAGGACTAAAAATTCCTATATAAGCTAATAGCTAGATTTTAGATATAAAAGGTTCTGCGCGGTATATTAATATAGGGAAAGTTATCTTTATTCTAAGTACTAAGCGCTAAGCGCGGAGCGCGAAGCGTAAAAAGTAAAAAGTAACTAAAAGAGTAGCTATATAAAGTTAGTATATTTAGGGATATAAGAGCTTATAAGATATAGGGAGTAATAGGTATAAATAATAATATTTAAAATATTACGTCGGTTAGTAGGCGTAGTTAATTATATTTTTATAACCTTAAAAGTAACTATTAGACAGCTACTAGAACTAAACTTCTAATAGTTATATAACTAACTTACTAATAATAATAATAAAAGAACAGTTTAATAAAAAGGATAATAATAATTAAATAAATAAGTGCCAGCCTCTATATAATATATTTATATATTAATTAAATAATTTATAGTAGTTATATTAGATAGTCTTACTACTTTACGTTTTTTATTTATTTAGTTTAATTTAAAAGCTTAGAGTGTGTGTTATACTCTATAGTATAGACTAGAGTAAGTTTAATATATATATTTTATTAAAATTTTATTTTTTAAAGTACTAGAAACGCGTCCTTTAGTTATAAAATAGTAGTATACTATTATTAAAAAATAATACCTTAGACGCTGCGACGCGTATTATAGTTATAATATATTAATATCTCTTTTTTTATAAATGCCTGCTTAGTATTAGTTTATAATAGTAGATATACTAGTATAAGTTACTATATAAGATAATAAATTATACTAAGCTATAAATTTATTAAGTACTATTAAGCGGTTATTATATACCTATTTTAGTAAGTACTACTTTTTTTAGTTAAACTTAGTGTAGTACCTTTTAAGAGCTAGTTATTAGTTTATATAGTATATTTAGTACTCTTTTTTCTAATTAGGTAGTTACTAATAGCAACTTTATTATATAAAAAAAAAATTCAATAAATAGTGTAGCTATAGTAACTCGACGCAACTAAAAGGGGTTTAAAAAATATATCTATATTAATAATATTATTTTATTTAAGTATAGAGTTTTACAAATTCTTTATAAAAATAAATAGTAGTATAGTAACTATATTAAATATATTTACTACTTTACGTTCTTATTTATTTAGTTTAATTTAAAAGCTTAGAGTATATATTATACTTTATAGTATAAGCTAGTGTAAATCTAGTATATATATTTTACAAAAATTTTATTTTTTAATATATTAGAAGCGTATACTTTAGTTATAAAATAGTAGTATACTACTATTAATAAATAGTACTTTAGACGCTATAACGCGTATTATAATTATAATATATTAATATTTCTTTCCCTATAAATACCTATTTAGTATTAGTTTATAATAGTAAATATATTAGTATAAATTACTATATAGAGTAATAAATTATACTAAGCTATAATACTATATATTTATATACTAATTAAACAAATAGTGTGGCTATAGTAGCTTAGGGCGACTAAAAAAAATTTTAAAAAAGGAGAAGTATGTATATACCTTTATACTTAATATATTAAAAAAGAGCTATAATACTATTAAATACTATTAAATAGTTATTAGCGGGGTAGCACAGTAGGCATATATCTAGAAATACTAAAATTTTTTAAATTTTTAAGGTCTTCTTACGTATTAGGGGTTTAACAATTATTAAAAGTAAGTTAAAAAGAATATAGGCTAGCCTAAAAATAAAGTAATAGTATAAAAATATATATATTTTTACTATATACACGTATACGAGGAGGCGTATAAAAGAAAAGATAATAAAAGCGCTGTACTAAGACTAACTAAACTACTTACTATACAGCCGTAGCTAGTATATAGCTAGTAATAGTATATATACTTCTACTAAAAAAGTTCTAATAAAGAAAATAATAAAATTTAGTAAGAATACTATATTAGGAGTACACTACTATAAGGTAGGTTATAGCTATCTTATATAATACCTTCTTTACAATAGTTTTTACTATTATAAGTTACCTTATTATTATAGTAGTAATTAACAGCTAGTATATACTTTAGTATATTATATATAGGCTAGATCTATTAAAGCTTATATAGTTTTAAATAATCTATATAAAGATCTGTTTTACGTATAAGTTAATATTATAACTATAAAAAAAACCGTAACTAATATTTAGTAAAAGATTATTTAGTAGTTAAGTATTAAGTAGTTAAGTAAGTATAATCTAATTATTTGCAGAGTTAAATATACTATTAAAAATAAGCGTAATAGGAATATTATTTACGTAAGAGTTAAAAAAGTAATTTAGATACTAAAGCTTTAAAGAATAATAAAATAAACCCTAAAGGCTAAAGAGAGCAGATATACTATAGATTTAGTTAAATAGGGCCTTTACAATACTACTAAAAAAAATAAAAACTAAGTACTATTAATAATAACTAATAAAAAAAATATTACTAATATCTAGGAGGTTATACAGGCCGTAGAGATATAGGTATAAAATTATTTTAAGTGCCTTATTCTAAGCGCTAAGTGCTAAGCGTAGAGCATAAAGAGCAAAGAAGTATAAAAAGTAAAAGGTAAAGAGTAATAGAGGGGGCGGCTATATAGAGTTAGTATATTTAAAATTATAAAAGCTTATAAAAATTAAGGAGTAATAAGTAATAAGTAAGTAGTACTTAAAGTATTACGAGTTAACTAGTAAGCAGTGTAGTTAGTTATATTTTTATAACTTTAAAAGTAACTATTAAATAGTTACCGGAGCTAAGCTTTTAATAATTATATAATTAATTTACTATTAATAAAGGGACAGTTTAATAAGAAGGATAATAATAATTAAATAAATAAGTACCGGCTAGGGGTTTAATTTCTTTTTTTTATCGTAGCGTTCTTTAAACGCGCCTATTTTATTAGTAAAAAAGTAAAATTTTTAAAAGTATAGAGTACTGCTAAAGAATTAATATAAAATTATAAGAAAGCTAAAATCCCTATTTAAAATATATTATATTTTTAGGTATCTTGCTATCTAAAGTTAGATAAGATAAAAATCTATTCCTAAATAGGCTTAGCGTAGCGAACTAGACCTAATTAGATAATAGACTAGTAATTTAATATAACTTTATTTAGTAATATATATTAGTTTAGGAATTAAAGAGCTGGTTATTAGTTTACTTAGGAGATAAAGCACTTTCCTTAAATAGTTAGGTAGCCTTAATTAAAAGGCTTATTTGTTAAAAAAAAAAAAAAAATAAAAATAAAAATAGTTATTATGTACCTATTTTAGTACTACCTTTTCTAATTAAATTTAGCGTAGTACTTTTAAAAGTCGGTTATTAGGTTCTATAGTATATATAATACTTTCTTTTCTAATTATATAGTTACTAATAGTAACTTTATTATAAAAAAAACCTAAAAGTTATTAACCCTTAAAGAAGGGATATAAAAAATTACTATATTTAGGTAATTTTAATTTATTATACGTAATTAATAAGTAATAAGTAAAATTCTTATATAATTTTTTATAACTTTATCTTTTAAACATTATAATTTACGTATTTTTAATCTTAGTGATTAATTATATATAATTTTTTAAAAACAATATTTTTTTTATTAGTTTTTTATTAATATATTTTTCTATAACAACGCCTTTGCTGTTAAAAAATCTAGTTAAAAATAAAAAAAAGTAATAATATATAAAATATAAATATATTAGGAGTATAATAAATTTATATTTTATACTACTATTATAATATAACTAAATATACTATTTTCTATATTACAGGGGGGTAATATTAGGAAAAGACTAATCTAAAAATTATCGTTTTTAAAATAATATAACTATTTAGTTATAAGGCCTAAAAATACGCAAAAAATACTATTTTAAAGAGAAAGACTAGCCTATTCTATTTACCTACTTAGGGGCTGCTGACTAAGGGGTTCAGGAGTAAAAAAAAATTAGTAAATATAGAAAATTTTTAGGACCCTACTTTAGCCTATTATAACTTTTTATTTAAGGTGTAAAATTGGCTTATTTTTATATATATAATAATAGTACTTATAATATATAAGTATATAAAATATTTTTATATATTTATATATTATTAATATAATTATATATAAAAGTCACTTTTTTAAATTGTAAATAATAAACTAGTAAATAATAAATTACTAATACTTAGTATAGTAGCCTTTAGCTTCTATAACTACTTTATAATAGTTAGAAAAAGATAAAATATAGTTATTAATAACTTCTTATAGTATATTCTACTACTCTTTATTAATAACTCTTTTAAAGGCCTTTATACTTTATAAACTAGATCCTTCCCCTAAATTAGCCTTTTTATTTTTAATTAGTCCTAATTTTAATATACCCTATATATTTTTTATAGGGGCTAAATCAGGACTATAAGCTAGGTAAGGAAATAGAGTAATTTTATTATTTTTAAACTAGTTTAAAACGGCCATTGTTTTATAAATAGGGACATTGTCTTATTAAAATTACTAACCTAAAGTAGTATTAACATAAAGATTATTATATTTGTATTTTTGTATACTAATCGAATAAATAGTGTGGCTATAGTGGCTGTGTAGGCGACTAAAAGGGGTTTTAAAAAAGGAGGAGTATGTGCATGCCTTTATGAGATTATTATTATATTAATAAAAAAAGGGGTAAGAAAAAGGGGTAAAAAAACTTTATAAAACTTATCCCTTTTTATAAGTAGTTTAACTTCAGGTTTAAGGACTTTATTTATATAGTCCTTACTAGTATAAGAAGTAAAAGAATTAAGTATTTTAATAAATACTAAATTACTTTTACCTCTTATCTAAATCGTACCCTAAACTTATAGGGTAAGATTATAGCCTAAAATAATTAATATAATTAATATTAAAAAACTAAAACTATAACCTAAAAATATATAAAACGTTATATATTTTAAGATTTTAAAAAGTTAAAATAACTTACTTTATAATTAGCTAACAGCCAGTTCTCTTCTAACTCTATTATTACCCCTTTGTCTATAAAACTCTTCTCTAGCCCTACCCCTTTATATTACTAACTTATTAGAAAATATTATTTTTTCTAGTTTTATATTTTTAATATTTTTTAATTATTCTTTAGCGTATTTTACTCTTTTTTTAGCGCTTTCTTTATTAATTATTAGTTTTTTTTTACTTATATTAATTATATAACTATTCTTTTTTAAAACTCTTTGTAATTGTCTTTTTAAAACGTCTAGATTATTTTCTAGTAGTAAACTTTTATTATCCTTTTTAGGACTTCTAGTTAAGTCTCTATTAATAACTCTTTTATTCTTTTTAGTTAACTTTTTTATACCCTCTGTATAAACTTTTTTTATATTATAATTATCTTCTTTATTATTTTTATTATTATTCTTCTTCTTTTTAATTTATTTTATAGAGTTATAAATACTTTGCTAAGGCTTTTTTTAAAGTAGTAGCAATTAAAGTAGGAAAGTTATTTACATTTAAAAGTAAATTAACGTTATATTTAAGTTTTAAGAATTTTAGCTCTATTTTAAGAAAATAGGAGTTCAAGTTTATAAAAGTTAAAAGATATTATAATATACTATAATATTAATAATATATTACGTAATTAGTAATTATATAAGCCTTAGTACTATTTTTATAATTAATATAATTTTATTATTACATTACTAATATACTTCGAAAATCTAGTTACGTAACCTATACTAGTCCTAAAATAGTATAGTTAAAATTTTAGTTAAATATATTTACTAACTAAAAAGTTATAGAAACCTAAACAAGAGGTTAAAAAATTTACTATATTTAGGTAATTTTAGTTTATTACAGGTAATAAATATAACGTAACTAAAATCCTATTATAGATCTTTCTTATTTTCTGTTTAAAACGCTGTTATTCATGTATTTTTAGGCTTAGAAATTAATTTTATATTAATTTTTAAAAAAGGTACCTTTTTAGATTAGTTTTTTCCCAATGTCACCCCCCTGTAAAACTATTAAATTTTTTAATTAATTTAAGTAAAATATACTTTACTATACTAGAATATATAATTATTTTTTTTTATAATTATTACTTTTAGGTAATCTAATATAGCGTATATAAACGTCTAAAACTTATAATCTATTTAAACGCTTTATAAATAATTTATAAAGTAGATAAGTTTTATATAGTGATATTATTATATTATTTAGTAAAATAATTATATAGAAAACTATAAAATAGACTACTTCTTTTTATATAATAAAGTCACTATTAGTAACTATCTTATTAAAAAAAAGTACTAAATATACTATATAAATTAATAACTAGCTTTTAAAAGATACTATAGTAAGTTTAATTAAAAGAGGTAGCGTCTACAAAAATAAATACGTAATAACTAGTTAACAACACTTAATAGTATTATAGCTTAGTATAATATATTACCCTATACAGTAACTTATATTAGTATATTTACTATTATAACTAATACTAAGTAGATATTTATACAAAAAGTAAAAAGATATATTATATTTATAGTATATAGTATAATATATAAAATAATAAATTTTATTACTATAATTATAATACTAGACTTTTATATTAATTAATATACTTTACGAGTTTTATAAAGCCGCGGTATAATATAATAATAAGAACTTAATAAATACTAAATAGTTTATATAATACTAATAAGGCTATATATAAGTAGTATAAATTTTAAACTTTTAAAAATTATATTTTATTTTTTTAGTAAGGGCTACGGTCGTCCTACTAAATATAGTAATATACTTATACTTTAATCTATATTTATAGATTAGCGACTACTTATAATTATCTTTAAAGGTATTAGCAATTACTGTTTATAATTATATATAAAGTAATTAGTTAACTTAGGGGTTACTAGGCGTATAAACTTTAAAACTAATAAAGTTATTAGGCGATTATCTAGAGCTTATACGACTAAATATTTAGTTTTTAAGCTAGTAAGTCTAGCTATTCGTTCTATATTCTATACTATATTATTATTTACTTAAAGTACTCTGCTATATTATATCTCTATAGGTTTTTTTTATTTTTAAAACGTTCTATTACTATATTAATTTTAAATAAGTTACTAACTTACCGCCTATTATACTAATTATTTCTAGTAGTAGTAATACTTTAAGCTAGTATAAAATATAAAGTTAACTAAAACTATTTACCTATATACTATTTATTAATAAGTTTTATATTAATTTATGCGTATACGAACTTTTAGTAAAAAATAGCTTTTTTAAATATATTATTTTTTTTTACTTTATAAACCTTTTTAGTACGCTATTTTATATAAATAGATTTTAGACTAATAAAACAAAGGTTATATAAAAATAGGTATTTAATAAAAAAGGGCTAAAAGACCTAGCGTTATTAAAGGAGCTAGAGATAAACTTAAAAAATTTAAAATAATTACGATCCTAGACTTAAACTAATAAAATAAGGCAGATTTATTAGTATCCTTATAAAATCTAGAATAAAAAAAAACTAAATATAAACTTTAGAACCTACTAATACGTATAGGGTTAGGTAAGTATACACTTTTATTTTTATTTAGTAAATATTACTAATTAGGCGGTAGGTATTGTAGGCAGCGTAGATACTAATAATAGTAAGTATAACTTCTTTTATCTTATAAGGCTACTAGGTAAGCCGGTCGTGTATATAACTTTAGTAGGCCTTTATAGTATTATTATCTCAGTAAAAAGTTTTACGGGTAATATAAAGGCTTATATAGAATTAAGTAAAAAAATATTATTTTAAATTACATAATAAGTTTATAATAATATTATTAGTTTATAATATTAGTAGGCGGGGTAAAACGTAATAAAAATAAAATATAAAAGAATAAATAAGCCTTTTATACTCCTACTCGGGAGTGCTAGATTTTTATATATTTAATAAACTATAAAATCGATAACCTATTAATAATATATATATAGACTCTTATATTATATACTCTTACAGTATATACTGTAAAAAAAAATATTTAATAAATAAGTTAAATAAAAATAATAAGATTAAATATATTTATATATTAACTAAATAAAATAGTATAGCTAAAGTGGCTGTATAGGTAACTAAATAAGATTTTAAAAAAGGAGGAGTATATATATATCTTTATACTTACAGGGGGGTGAAAAAAAAAAAGACAAATTAAAAAAAATACCTTTTTTAAAGTTATATAACTTATTAATTAGTAAGCTAAAAAATACGAAAAAAATAGCGTTTTAAAGAGAAAGACTAGGAGATCGTATTTACCCTGTTAGGGGCTGCTTACTAAGGAGTTTAGGGGTAAAAAAAAATTAGTAAATATAGAAAATTTTTAGAGTCCTACTTTAGGCTATTATAACTTTTTATTTAAGGTGTAAAATTTGCTTATTTTTATATATATTATAATAGTATCTATAATATATAAGTATATAAAATATTTTTATATATTTATATATTAATTATATAATTATATATAAAAGTCACTTTTTTAAATTTTTAATAATAAACTAGTAAATAATATATTACTAGTATTTAGTATAATAGCCTTTAGCTTCTATAACCGCCTTATAACGGTTAGGGAGTAATAAAATACAATTATTAATAGCTTATTAAGGTATTTTATCCCACTCCTCTATAGTAGCTCTTTTAAAGGCGTTTATACTATTTAAACTATTTCCTATACCTAAATTAGCCTTTTTATTTTTAATTAGCCCTAATTTTAATAAACCCTATATATTTTCTATAGGGGCTAAATTAGGACTATAGGCTAGGTAAGAAAATAGTTTAATTTTGTTGTTTTTAAACTAAGTTAAAACGTCCTTAGTTTTATAAATAGGGACGTTATCTTGTTTAAATTGCTAACCTATATTAATATTATTATAAAAATTATAATTATAATATAATATAATAATATATATATATATATATATTATTATATTATTAAAAATAGGGGTAAAAAAATATTATAAAACTTACCCCTTTTTATATAGGGTTTAACCTTAGGTATAAGGACTTTATTTATATAGTCCTTACTAGTATAAGAAGTAGAAGAATTAGGTATTTTAATAAATACTAAATTACTTCTACCTCCTACCTAAATTGTACCCTAAATATGTAGGGTAAGATCGTGGCCTATAAAATAATTAATTATAATTAATATTAAAAAACTAAAACTATAGCCTAAAAATAGATAAAAAGTTATATATTTTAATATTTTAAAAAGTTAAAATAACTTACTTCGTAATTAGCTAACAGCTAGTTCTCTTCTAACTCTATTATTACCTCTTTTTCTATAGTATTGCCTTTTAGCTTTACCCTTTTGTATTGCTGACTTATTAGAAAATATTATTTTTTTTAAATTTATCTTTTTTATATTTTTTAATTATTCTTTAGCGTATTTTACTCTTTTTTTAGCGTTTTCTTTGTTAATTATTGGTTTTTTTTTACTTATATTAATAGAGTAGTTCTTTTTTTTTAAAAAGTTCTGTAAAGTCCTTTTTGTAATATTTAGACTATTCTCTATTAATATACTTTTATTTTCTTTTTTAGGGCTTTTAATTAAGTCTCTAATAATAACTCTTTTTTCTCTTTTAGTTATCTTAGAGACTCTACCCCTTTTAATTTTATTTATATTATTATTATGTTTGTTTTTATTTTTAATACGTTGTATAGTATTATAAATACTATTAGGAGTTCTTTTTAAAGTAGAAATAATTGTTAAAATAGGAGTATTTGCTTATAAAAGAAGATTAATTTCAGATTTAAGTTTTATTAAATTTGGCGCCATTTTTGAGGAAATAGGAGTTTAGGTTTATAAAATTAAAAAGATATTACTATATACTATAATATTAATAATATATTACGTGATTAGTGATTATATAAGCCTTAGCATAATTTTTATAATTAATATAATTTTATTATTAGATTACTAATATACTTTGAAAATCTAGTCAGGTGACCTATACTAGGCCTAAAAGGGTATAGTTAAAGTTTTAGTTAAATATATTTACTAAGTAAAAAGTTATAGAAACTTAAAAAAGGGGTTAAAAAAATTACTAGGTTTAGGTAATTTTAATTATTTCCTTGTGCTTAGTAAGCAGTAACTAAAATAGTAGTTAAAATTTCTGTAATTTTCTCTTTAAAACGGTATTATTTATGTATTTTTAGAACTATTATTTAATTTTATATAAATTTTTAAAAAAGGTATCTTTTTTGGTTTGTCTTTTTTTTTTCACCCCCCTGTAATATATTAAAAAAGTATATAAATTAAAAGAAGGAATTATTTATAACTAGTATAAAATAATATAGGTAATACTTGCACTATATTTAGCTTAATACTAAATCTAGGTGGGGAAAAAATAATTAAAAAAATATCTTTTTTAAAATAGTATAAGTTTATAATTAGTAAGCTATAAAATATAAGAAAAATAGCGTTTTAAAGAGAAGGTTTAGGCGATTCTATTTACCCTATTAGAGGCTGCTTACTAAGGGGTTTAGAGGTAATAAAAAATTAGTAAATATAGAAAATTTATTAGACTCTACTTTAAGTTAGTATAACTCTTTATTTATAATATAAAATTGGCTTATTATTATATATAGTAAAATGTATACTCTATTATATTAGTATACAAATTATTTTTATAGTTTAATATATTAATTATATATATATTTATATATTAATTAAATAAAAAGTATGGCTGTGGTGGCTCGGGACGACGCAAAAGAAAGTTTAAAAAAGAAGAAGTATATATATACCTTTATATTAATTATATAATTATTAATAAAAGTTAAATTTGTACATTTTTAATAATAAACTAGAAAACAATAAATTACTCATACTTAGTATAGTAGTCTTTAGTTTTTATACCTACTTTATAATAGTTAGGAAAAGATAAGATATAATTATTAATAACTTTTTATAGTATATTATTTTACTTTTTATAATAATTCTTTAAAAGGCCTCTATAGTTTATAAACTAAATTCTATACCTAAATTAGCGTTTTTATTATTATTTAGTCTAGATTTTAAATAACCCTATATATTTTCTATAAGGACTAAATCAGGGCTATTAGCTAGATAAGAAAATAGTATAATTTTATTATTGTTAAACTAGTTTGAAACGTCTATTATTTTATAAATAGGGGCTTTATATTATTAAAATTACTAACCTAAATTAATATTAATATCAAGTTTATAATTATAATATAATATAATAATATATATATACAGAAATAAAAGCAGTAAAAAAAGGTTATATAAGTTACCCCTTTTTATAGTCGGTTTAACTTTAGGTATAAAAACTTTATTTATATAGTCTTTACTAGTAAAAGAAGTTAAAAAATTATATATTTTAATAAATACTAAATTACTTCTATTTCCTATCTATATTATACCCTAAACTTATAGAGTAAGATTTTATTCTATAAAATAATTAATATAATTAATATTGTATTACTAAAATTATATCTAAAAAATATATAAATAGTTATATATTTTAATATTTTAAAAATTTAAAATAACTTATTTTATAATTAGCTAACAGCTAGTTCTCTTTTAACGTTATTTTTACTCCTTTTTCTATAATATTTTTTTTATTATCTCCTTTATATTACTAAGTTATTAGAAATTATTTTTTTTTAAATTTATATATTTAATATTTTTTATATTTTCTTTAGTATATGTTAAATTTTATTTAGTATTTTTTTTTATTAATTATTAGTTTCTTTTTTACTTATATTAATAGAGTAGTCCTCTTCTTTTAAAAAAATTTATAAAATCGTTTTTAAAATATTTAGACTATTTTTTATTAATACACTTTTATATATTTATATATTAATTAAATAAAAAGTGTGGCTGTAGTGGCTCGGGGCGACCCCAATTTATAGGTAATAAAGATATAACTTTAGTAGGTACATACTAATATAAATATCTTATTTATATAGAGATAGCTAATTTTATCCGTTTAGTAATCGGAGAAGTTAATTATAATAAAATTATAACTATTTTTAATAATAGATACTAGTCTAATAAGTCGATTAAATTATTAATATATAAAATAGTTAAAGTTATAAATATTAAATTAGTAGTATTAGTGGTAGCGGTTTTAATAGATAAAAATATAGTAAAAGTAAAAAATATAAAAATATATAATATATAGTTTATAGTAAAGTTAATAGGTAAAAAAAATATTTTATAAATATAATAGGTACTTCTTAGCGTAAGGAATATAGTAAAAGTAAAAGTAAAGGCGGCAGTAATAGTAGAAGTAATAGTGAAAATAATAGTAAAGATAAATATATTCTAAGTATAAAGCCTCCGTAGAAATACTAAAAATAATTAATATTTAAAATTTCTAGGGGGGCCTATAAATATAGGTAATAGGTTTTGTCTTTAGTATAGTATATAGACTAAATAGATAAATAAACATACTTAATATTACGTTATATTATCGTTATAGGTAAGAAAGGAGATAGAATTATAAATAAATATTAATTATTATTAAATGCCATACTACCTGTATATATAAGCTAAGTAAAAAGTAATAAAAATAAATATAACCTCTATTTTATATAAAAATAAAGTTAAAAAAGTAACTAATAGGTTACTATAGCAGTTATCGGCCTAGTATATAGTATATAGTATATAGTATATAATATATAGTATATATATTTGTATATTAATCTAACAAATAGTGTGGCTATAGTGGCTTAGGGCGACTAAAAGGAGTTTTAAAAAAGGAGTATATATATACCTTTATACTTAATATGTTAAAAAAGAAGTATATAGTATATAGTATATATTTGTATATTAATCAAATAAAAAGTGTAGCTATAGTAACTCAGGGCGACTAAAAGGGGTTTCAAAAAAGAAGGAGTATATATATACCTTTATACTTAATGTGTCGAAAAAGAAGTATATAGTATATAGTATATATAATATCTATATATATATATATTTATATATTAATCGAATAAATAGTGTGGTTATAGTAGCTTAGGGTAACTAAAAGGGGTTTTAAAAAAGGAAGAGTATATATATACCTTTATACTTAACGTGTTAAAAAAGTTATATAATATCTATAAAAAATTTAATACAGCTATCTAACGTAGTAAACTACTTATTATACTTTTCTATTAGTTTATATACATAATATCGGGGGCGCTAGTATATAGTAATACTCTATAATATATTAGTAATAGCGAGTAGTTATTACTATTACAGGGGAGAAAAAAAAGAGTAATAAAATAAAATACCTTTTTAAAAATTTATATAAAATTAATTTATAAGCCTAAACATACGTAAATAAAACTATGTTAAAAAAAAGTTTTAAATAATAATATAAGAATTTTAAATACTACTAATTAACTATATAAAATAAACTAAAATTACTAAAATGTAGTAATTTTATAAACCCTTATTTTAGATTCTTATAACTTTTTAGTTAGTAAATATATTTAACTAAAGGTTTAACTATACTCTTTTAGGACTAGTATAGGTTACGTGACCTAAATATTAATAAGAATTTATTATATAATAATAGATTTATAAAAGTAGTAAAAATTTAACTTTTATATATAAAATTACTAATTACGTAATATATTATTAATATTATAGTATATAATAATATCTTTTTAATTTTATAAATCTAGACTCTTATTCCTTTAATATAGAGCTAAATTTAATAAAACTTAAATTTAAAATTAATCGTGTTTAAAAAGTAAATACTCTTATTTTAATAATTATTTTTACTTTAAAGAAACTCCTAATAGTATTCATAATGCTATATAAAATATTAAAAATAAATAATAATAATAATAATATAAATAAAGTTTAAAGAGATAGAGTTTTTAAGGTAATTTAAATAGAAATATACATTATTAATAGGAACTTAATTAAAAGCTCTAAAAAAATAAAATAAAAGGATATTATTAAAAAAAAGTGTTAATATCTTAAACAGATTCTGTTTAAAAGTTTTAAAAGAGACGGGTTATAATATTAATATAAAAAAAATTCTATAATTATTATAAAAAATACTAAACAAATATTAAAATAGGTAAAAAAAGTGTAGAGAATATTAAAAATATAAATTTTAAATAAAATTATATTTTCTAATAAGTTAGTAATATAAATAAAAGAGATTAGAAAGGAGTATTAGTAAAAAAGGATAATAATAGAGTTAATAATAAACTAGCTATTAGTTAATTACTACGTACGTTACTTTAATATTTTAATATATATTAATATATTACTTTTTATATATTACAGGGAGATGAACTTAGAAAAGAGTACTTAAAAAAGATACCTTTTTTAAAATAATATAACTTTATAATTAGTAAGCTAAAAAATACGAGAAAAATAGTATTTTAAAGAGATAAACTAGCTAATTCTATTTACTCTATTAGGGGCTGCTTACTAAAGGGTTTAGGGGTTAAAAAAAATTAGTAAATATAAAAAATTTTTAAAGTTATACTAAAGGGTATTATAACTTTTTATTTAAGGTGTAAAATTAGCTAATATTTATATATATTACAGGGGGGTGACATTGGGAAAAGTGCACTCTAAAAAGTTACTATTTTTAAAAATTAATATAAAATTAATTACTAAGCCTAAAAATACCTGAATTATACCGTTTTAAAGAGAAAATAATAGGAATTTATATTAGAATTTTAGTTACGTTATATATATTAGCTGTAATAAACTAATATTACCTAAATATAATAAAATTTTTAACCCGTTTTTTAGATTCCTAGAACTTTTTAGTTAGTAAATATATTTAACTAATATATTAACTATACCCTTTTAGGCCTAGTATAGGTCACGTAACTAGATTTTCGAAGTATATTAGTAATCTAATAATAAAATTATATTAATAAGAAAAATATAGCCTAGGCTTATATAATTACTATTTACGTAATATATTACTAATATTATAGTATATAATAATATCTTTTTAATTTTATAAACCTAGACTTTAATTCCTTTTATATAGCGCATTAATTAATAAAATATAGATTTAAAATTAAATTTATTTTAAAAGTAAATACTTCTATTTAAATTATTGTTTTAACTTTAAAAGAACATCTAATAGCATTTATAATACTATAAAATATATTAGAAATAGAAAAAAAATAATAATCCTATAAATAAAGTTAAAAGGAGTAGAGTCTATAAAGTAATTTAAAGAGTAAAAAGAATTATTAATACAGACTTAATTAAAAGCCCTAGAAAAGAAAATAAATAATTATTATTAGAAATTAGTCTAAATATTTTAAAAATATTCTTAAAAAAGTATTTTAAAAGAGAAGTGTTATAATATTAATATAGATATAAAAAATCTCTATTTAATTAAAAAAACGCTAAAAAAAACATATTAAAATACGTTAATACAAATATTAAAAATATTAAAAATGTAAATTATAAATAATAAATATATTATAATAAGTTAGCTCTATAAATAGAAGAGATTAGAGAGGAGTAATATAGAAAAAGGAGGAAAAATAGAGTTAGAAAAAGAACTAGCTATTATCTAATTTAAAAGTAAGTTATGTCCATATTTTAATATATTAAAATATATTACTTTTTATCTAGTTATACGTTATAGTTTTATTTATTAAATATTAATTATAGTAATTATTTTATTAGTTATAATTTAATAATGTAAATTTAGAACGCTATTTAGTTAAAAAATAAAAGTAATTTAGTATTTACTAAAATACATAATTTATCTATTTCTTATACTAGTAAAAATTATATAATAAAAGTTTTTATATCTATAGTTAATCCGAAGATAAAAAGGAGTAAGTAACTTTATAGATTTTTTAGTACTTTTTTTAATATAATAATATAATAATATATATATTATTATTATATTATATTATAGTTATAAGCTTTATATTAATATTAACTTATATTAGCAATTTAAATAAGGTAATACTATTATTTATAAAATAATAGCCGTTTTAAACTATTTTAAGAATAATTAAAAGAGAATTTTTTTTTACCTAGCTAATAGCACAAATATAGCCTATATAAAAAATATATAAAATTATATAATATCTAGTCTATATAAAAATAAAATATTTAATTTAGGTATAGAATAAAGTATAGAGAGTGTAGAAGCTATTAAAGAGCTATTTTTAAATTATAAAATATAAAATTATAAAAAGTTATTAATAATTATATATTATTATATCCTAACTATTATAATATACTTATAGAATCTTAGGAGTATTATACTAAGTACTAGTAATATATTATTTACTAGTTTATTATTAAAAATGTAAAAAAGTAACTTTTATATATAAATATATAAAAATATTTAATGTACTAATAAAATATAGTGTCTATTCTTATATATATAAAAATAAGCTAATTTTACACCTTAAATAAAAAGTTATACTAACTTAAAGTAGGGTCCGAAAAATTATCTATATTTACTAATTTTTTTTTACTACTAAACCCCTTAGTAAGCAGCCCCTAATAGGGTAAAAGGAATTAACTAGTCTTTTCTTTTAAAATTATATTTTTTTTGTATTTTTAGGCTTACTAATTAAATAGTTATATTATTTTAAAAAAGGTAACTTTTAGAGTGCACTTTTCCCAATGTCACCCCCCTGTATAATAGTGTCTATAATATATAAGTATATAAAATATTTTTATATATTTATATATTAATTATATAATTATATATAAAAGTCACTTTTTTAAATTTTTAATAATAAACTAGTAAATAATATATTACTAGTACTTAGTATACTAGGCTTTAGTTTCTATAACTACCTTATAATACTTAGGCAGAGATAAAATACAATTATTAATAGTTTCTTATAATATATTATTCTACTCCTTATTAATAACTCTTTTAAAGGTCTCTATACTATTTAAACTATTTCCTACACCTAAATTAGCCTTTTTATTTTTAATTAGTCCTAATTTTAATAAACTCTATATATTTTCTATAGGGGCTAAATCAGGACTATAGGCTAGGTAAAAAAATAGTTTAATTTTATTATTTTTAAACTAAGTTAAAACGTTCGTAGTTTTATAAAAGGGACGTTATCTTATTAAAATTACTAACCTAAATTAATATTAATATAAAGATTATTATTATAATATAATATAATAATATATATATATAAATATATTATATTTGTATATTAATCGAACAAAAGGGTGTGGCTGTGGTGGCTGTGTAGGCGACCAAAAGGGGTTTTAAAAAAGGAGGAGTATGTGCATGCCTTCATACTCAGTGTCGAAAAAGTATAAATATATTATTACATTATTAAAAAAGGGGGTAAAAAAGAATTATAAAACTTACCCCTTTTTATATAGAGTTTAACCTCAGGTATAAGGACTTTATTTATATAATACTTACTAGTATAAGAAGTAAAAGAATTAGGTATTTTAATAAATATTAAATTACTTCTACCTTCTACCTAAATTGCACCCTAAAGATATAGGGTAAGGTCTCGGCCTATAAAATAATTAATATAATTAATATTAAAAAACTAAAACTATAACTTAAAAATATATAAAAAATTATATATTTTAATATTTTAAAAAGTTAAAATAACTTACTTCGTACTTAATTAGCAACTAATTCTTTTCTAACTCTATTATTACCCTTTTTTCTATAGTATTCCCTTCTAGCTTTACCCCTTTATATTACTAACTTATTAGAAAATATATTTTTTTTTAAATTTATATTTTTTATATTTTTTAGATTTTCTTTACTATATTTTAATTTTTTTTTAGCATTTTCTTTATTTATAAGAGGCTTTTTAGTACTTATATTAACAGAATACTTCTCCTTTTTTAAAAACTTTTATAAACCCCTTTTTATAATATTTAGACTATTTTCTATTAATAGTCTTTTATTTTCTTTTTTAGGACTTCTAGTTAAGTCTCTATTAATAACCCTTTTATCTCTTAGAGTTAACTTTCTAACTTAGCCTTCTTTAATCTTATTTATATTATAATCTTTTTTTTCTTTATTTTTAATATATTAAATAGTATTATAAATAGTCTTTGTAGGCTTTTTTAAAGCAGAAATAATAGTAGAAATAAAGGTATTTACTTTTAAAAGTAAGTTAACTTTAGATTCGAGGTTTAAAAAATTTAGCGCTATTTCGAGTAAATAGGAGTCTAGATTTATAAAATCTAAAAGATATTATAATATACTATAATCTTAATAATATATTACGTAATTAGTAATTATATAAGCCTTAACAAAATTTTTAATAATAATATAATTTTATTATTAGATTACTAATATACTTCGAAAAACTAGTCACGTAATCTATACTAGGCCTAAAAGGGTATAGTTAAAATTTTAGTTAAATATATTTACTAACTAAAAAGTTGTAAAAACCTAAAAAATAGATTTTAAAAATTGCTATATTTAGGTAATTTTAATTTATTACAGGTAATAAATATAACGTAATTAAAATTCTTATATATATCTCTATTACTTTCTCTTTAAAACGGTATTATTTACGTATTTTTAGGCTTATTAATTAATTTTATATAAATTTTTAAAAAAGCTATCTTTTTTAAGTACTCTTTTCTAAGTTCACCCCCCTGTATTATATTATATATTTTCTTTTTTAATAATAATTATAATAATTATTTTATTACTTACGATTTAATATTCTAAGTTTGAAACACTATATAGTTAGAAAATTAAAATAATTTAGTATTTACTAAAATACCTAAATTATTTATTTCTTTTATTAGTAAAGTCTATATAAAATAAGTTATTATATTTAAAGTTAAACTAAAGATAAATAGGGGTAAGTAGCTTAATAGATTTTTAGTTCTTTCTTCTAATATAATAGTATATATATATCAATAACTGCTATTATAATCTATTCGAAAAGTAATAAGTACGCCTAGACGACGATCTAGGGGTACGAACGTAGTAAGGGAACTCTGTTATTATAATCTATTAATTACCTTTTTAACTTTATTTTTATATAACAAAATAGAGGTTATATTTATTCTTATTACTTTTTACTCGGGCTATATATATAGGTAGTATAATATTTAATAATAGTTAATATTATTATTTATAATTATAAATTCTTTCTTAGCTATAATAATAACGTAATACTAAGTACACTCTATACGCCTATCTAGTCTATACATTATCGTACCTATATATATAGGTCTCCTTTAAACTTTTAAATATTAACTATATAGAAAAACCCTAGACTTCTTATTACTTTTACTCTTCCCCTTATACTGTCTTTATCTTTACTACTAATATACTTAGTAGTACTCTACGTAACTATGCTACGTATACTAAACTATATATTTTTAATATAAAATTAATATTAATACGCTTCCTTTTTACTATTTTTTATAATTAGTATAGTACTACTATTTTTACTTTTATTACTTTTACCTTTATATAGACTACTATAACTAATTTTAGATTTTTAAATTTTATTACCTATATTATTATTAGTGTTATAATTTTGTCCGTTTTATATTAGTTATCTAATATTATATAAAATTAATAAATAGTACTTTTAAAGAACCTAGTAATTATATTATATATAGTAGTATACTTAGTAGTATTAAAAAAGACTTATTAAATTTTATTATTTTATAAATAGGATACGGTAAAGACAGCTTATATATTTAATATAAGTAGTATAGTAGGCGTAGTAGGCGTATTAAAATTAACCTAAATAAGTATAGTATTTACTAAAACAAAAATATAAATAAAAGAATATTTAAAAAATAATATTTATAAATATTATATTTATATACTAATCGAATAAATAGTGTGCTTATAGTGGCTCGGGGCGATTAAAAGGGAATTTAAAAAAAAAGCGTATGTGTATGCCTTTATACTTAATATATTAAAAAAGAATATTTTTAAAAAATATAGTATTTATACTAAACCGTATTAACTTAATATTTTTTAAAGAGGGCGCGCTAAGTGTACTAGTACGTTAGTAGACTAGTATAGTACTAGTACTAGTATAATACTATACTCTTTTTAGTATTACTTTACTTAGTTTTTTTAACACATTAAGTATAAAAATATATATATACTTCTTCTTTTTTATATCCCTTTTAGTTACCCTAAACTATTACAGCTACAGTATTTAGTTAATTAGTATATAAATATATATATATAATATATATAATATATATAATATATATATATTATTATATTATTATATAATATTATAATTATAAACCTTATATTAATATTAATTTATATTAGTAATTTTAATAAAATACTATCCTTATTTCTAAAATAAGAAATGTTTTAAACTAGTTTAAGAATAATTAAAGTAAAGTTTTTTTTATCTAGCCTATAACACTAATTCAGTCTAAAAAAAATAGATAGAAATATTTAAAATATAGGCTAAATAATAATAAAAAGGCTAATTTATATATAGAAATAAGATTATAAAGTAATAAGGTTATTAAAAGAGCTATTTTTTAAAAGTAGAATAAAATACGATAAAAAGTTATTAATTATAATATATTATTACTTTCTAGTTATTATAAGATACTTATAGAATTTTAAGGATATTATACTAAGTACTAGTAATATATATTTTACTAGTTTATTATTAATAATTTAAACATGTAGCTTTTATTAATAATTATATATATTTATATATTAATCGAATAAAAAGTATAGCTGTAGTAGCTCGGGGCGACCTAAAAAGGGATTTAAAAAAGAAGGAGTATACATATACTTTTATACTTAATGTATTAAAAAAGTTGAATAAGGCTAGATTAAAAAAGGTATAGTACTATACTAGTATATTACTAGTATACTTAGCACGCCCCCCTAAAAAAATATTAAATTAAAAAAATTAAAAAATTTAGTACTAATACTGTATTTTTTAGAAAAGAGATACGCAAAGTGCTGCCGATATATTTCTCTTTTATCTTCTTTTATAGTTAATACAGCTAAACGTTTATTAAATAAAAGAAAATATTTACTAAAATATTATTCTTTTTTTTTAAAGGTCCTAATACTACTTTTTTTATTATTAATACTAACAACAAAATAATTATAATTAATTTTAAAATATTTATAGTTATCTAAACTCTTCCTGTAATATCCTTTTATTTAATAATAGATAATAAAAACACGACTCTAGTAGACGCTTACTAGTATAAATACCTTATTTATCTAAAAGTAGTTAATTTTATCTATTTAGTAGCCTACAAAGAAGTTAATTATAATTTATTAAATAAAGTTACAGCTATTTTTAATAATAGATACTAGCCTAATAAGTTTATTAGATTATTAATAAAGAAAGCGGGTAAAGTTATAAATATTAAATTAATAGTATTAGCGGCGGCGGCTTTAATAGGCAAAAATATAATAAAGATAAAAAAGGTAAAAAAATATAATATATAGTTTATAGTAAAGTTAATAGGCGAAGTAAGTATTTTATAAATATAATAAGTAGTCCTCGGCTTAAAAAATATAGTAAAAATAAAAGTAAAGGCGGCGGTAATAAAAAAACTAATAATAAAGATAAGAGTAATAGTAGACGTAATAGTAAAAGTAGTAATAGTAAAAATATTTTAAGCTTAGAGCTTAGAGCCCATAGGGTAATAGGTAAAAGATAATAAATAAAAGATAGTAAAGCCTTTATAGAGATACTAAATAGTTAATATTTAAAAGTTTTAGGAGAGCCTATATATAATATATATATTTTTATATATTTTTTTTTATTCGGTGCGTAGACTGGGCAGGTAAATAGATATATTTAGTATTATAGTTAATTATTTTTATAAATAAGAATAATTTGCAATTATAAATAAAAATATTTACTATTATTAACGGTTTTAATAAAGATCTAGAGGTTTTAGAGTTATAATAAAATAATTAATATAGAATATTCTATTTTATTTAGTTATATACTAAGCTATTTATTTTTATTACTTTAGACCTGCTAGCTATTATCTCCTTATAGTCCTTATAGCCTAATTTAAAGAATCTCTTAGTATTTAGGCCTAGCGTACCTATTTTACTCCTATAATATTATATACCTATAGCTTTATAATATACTTAGGATTATTTAGTCTACTCTTATACAGATTTTTTAAGTTATTTTACTATTTTTATATAAAGTTTTATTCAATTACGAAAGTTTTATAAGTTATTAGTCTTTATAGTAGACTCTCTAGAATTATTATTATATACTACTTTACGCCTTAAGTATCTAATAGGTATTTAAGAGTACTAGTAATACTAGCTTTTTATTTAATTTATAACGTATTCTATCTTATTATCTATATTTTAGTTAAATTTTTAGCCTTTTAGTAATAGCTACTATAAGTATATACTACTTTTTAGTTAGACTAGGTACACTATTATATAATATTAAACTAAAAGTAGTATAAGTATTACCTACGTTACTCTATACTAGTTATAAAAGGTTATTTATTATAATTTTAACTTTTTTATTATTTCTTTTATTTATCTATTTAATATATATCTTTTATAATACGTACTACGAGAGCCTATATATCTATTACTAATATATTATCTATTTTATAGTTTATTAGGTATATAGAAGTCTAGTACTATAGTTAATAAAATTTACTACCTTATACGTTACGCTACGTACTATAAATATAATATTTTTTTCTTTTTTTTTTTATAAACGCCTACTTAGTATTAGTTATAATAGTAAATATATAAGTATAAGTTATTATATAAGGTAATAAAATATACTAAGCTATAAATCTATTAAATACTATTAAGTAGTTATTACGTACCTATTTTAGCGCAGTACTTTTCTTAATTAAAATTAGTATAGTACTTTTAAGAGCCGATTATTAGATTCTATAGTATATATAGTACTTTCCTTCCTAATTAAATAGTTACTAATAGTAACTTTATTATATATATATAAAAAAAAATTATTATTAAATACTATACTACCTATGTATATATATATACGTAAAGTAAAAAGTAATAAAAATAAATATAACCTCTATTTTGTATAAAAATAAAGTTAAAAAAGTAATTAATAAGTTATAACAGCAGTTGTCTGTTTATTATAAAATTAATATATTAATATATAAAGATAATTAAAATATAGATAAAATATAGTATCTATTACTATATATATAAATCTTAACTAATTTTATATATTAAATAAAAAGTTATAATAGTATAAAGTAGGGTTTTAAAAAAGATATAGTTTTACTAATTTTTAATTACACTTAAAAAGCTTACTAAGTAGCGGCTAGGCTAGTAGACTAAATAAATTTAACTTTATTTTTAATATAGTATTTTTTTTTAGTATTTTTAGGCCTACTAGTTAATAAGTTATATAACTTTAAAAAATATATCTCTTTTTTATTAGTCGTTTCTTTTTAACTTTTTTATAATTATATACGTATAGTACTATAGTACTATATATAATATTAAATATTATTAATACTTACTACGCCTAGCACGAGTTATAATAGTTTAGTGATAATATTAATTTATTTTATAAATATTATATAATTTATAGTATTTTTTATAATATATTTTATAATATTTAGTATAAACTTATATTATACTTTATAGATATTATATATATTATAGCACTCTTTATAGCACTTAGCGTAGGCCTATATATATATTTTTAGATTTATTTTATAGTATTAAGAGCCCGCCTTTTAAATATATAGTTATAAAAATATTATACTATAGTTAGTAGAATAATACTATAGATAATATAATTTATACTATAAATATACTATTTCTTTTTCTCTCTTTATAAATACCTACTTAGTATTAGTTATATTAATAAATATATAAGTATAAGTTACTATATAAAATAATAAATTATTTTAAGCTATAAATCTATTATAGTAAATACTATTAAGTAATTATTATATATCTATTTTAGTACTACTTTTTTTAATTAGACTTAGCGAAGTATATTTAAAAACTAGTTATTAAATAATATAGTATATATATAGTACTTTTTTTTCTAATTAAGTAGTTACTAATAGTAATTTTATTATATATATAAAAAAAAGTAAGCTACTTCTACTTATTACTATAGAGCGACTTATAGAAAAATAAACAGTATTTAGTAATTTATAAATATAAATAGAACTATAATAGTAGAAATAAAATTTATATTTTAAAATATTAGTATATATATTAACTAATAAGTATATCTACTTTTATGGATTTAGTAATAGAAGTTTAGTTATTTAGTATTATAATAACTTTTATTATTTTTACTAAATAAAGTATTATTTAGATAATAAAAGTAAAGTGCTAAATACTCTAAGACTATAACTAATTAGTTAATATTAAGCTATATAAATATTTTTTAATAGTTTTAGAATATTTTTAATTTTAATATAAAAATGTATAATCGTGTTTTAAAAAATAGTAACTATAAAATATAAAAAAACTTTTACTAATATATAATAATTATTAAAAATAAGTTAAAGAGGATATAGACTAGCCTAAAAGTAAAGTAATAATATAAGGATATATATATTTTTACTATATATACGGGTATAAGGAGGCGTATAAAAGAGAAAATAATAAAGACGCTACGCTAAGATTAATAAGCTACTAGCTATACTATAACTAGTAGTAGTACGTGCACTCTTACTAAAAAAGTTTTAATAAAAATAAAGTTTAGTAAGAATACTATATTAAGAGTATACTATAAAATAGGTTATAACTACTTTATATAATATCTTTTTTATAATAGTTTTTACTATTATAAATTACCTTATTATTATAGTAGCCAAGAATTAGTAACTAATATATACTATAGTATATTATATATTGTAAACTAGGTCTAGGTCTAGATCTAGATCTATTAAAGTTTATATAGTTTTAAATATACTATATAGGAATCTATTTTATATATAAATTAATATAAAGGCATATATATACTCCTCCTTTTTAAAACCCCTTTTAGTCGCCTCGAGCTACTATAGCCACACTATTTATTTAATTAATATATAAATATATATATATAAATTAATATTATAATAACCGTAGAATCCGTAACTAATATTTAGTAAAAAATTTCTTAGTAGTTAAGTATTTAATAATTAAAATATAATTAAGTTATTTACTAAATAATTATTACTATTATTTTATACTATATTATAGATATTATCTATATAGAAGTTTTAAAACTATTTAAACTATTAATATTTTAAAAAATAGTAGAACTGGACATAGAGGCAAAAAAAATTAATATATTAAAATAGTAAATTTAGTTAAGAAAGGTCTCTATAATACTACTAATTATTACTAAAATAATTGGTAGATAAAGAAAAATAAAGACTAAATTCTATAAATAATATCTAGTAATAAAAAATTCCTAAAATTTAAAAAGTTATAAAGATTATTATATTAATAAAGATAATAAAATTATTATAAATATTATATTTTAAGCGCTAAGCGCGAACCGTAAAAGGCGAAGGGTAAAAAGTAAAAAGTAAAAAGTAAAAAGTAAAAAGTAAAAAGTAAAAAGTAATAGAGCGTAAAGAGTAGAAAGTAATAAAAGGGACGGCTATATAAGGTTTATATTTTTAGGGTTATAGGAGTTTTTTTTTTTTTTTTTTATGTAATAAAGTTACTATTAGTAACTATCTAATTAGGAAGAAAAGTACTATATATACTATAGAACCTAATAGTTAGTTTTTAAAAATATTATATTAATTTTAATTAAGAAAGGTACTATACTAAAATAAGCACGTAATAACTACTTAATAGTATTTAATAGATTTATAGCTTAGTATAATTTATTACTCTATATAGTAACTTATACTTATATATTTACTATTATAACTAATACTAAGTAGGGGTTTATAAAAAAAAGAAAAAAAATATTATATTTATAGTACGCAGCGCGATATATAAAATAATAGGTTTTATTAACTATAGTACTACACTTTTATATACCTAATAAACTATAAAATAGATAACCTACTAGTAATAAATATATAAACAATTATAGCGCGTACTATAAAAGGTATATATTAAATAAATAAATAAAAAAAATAATAAAAAAGTTAAAATTATAATAGATAACCTCCTATAACTATCGTAGGGTAATATAGGTAATATTTATATTATTTTTAGCTTAATATTATATAATAGTATACCTGGTATAACTAAAAAGTAATATATATTTATAGTAACTATTACTAAAAGACTAAAAATTTAACTAAAGTATAGATAATAAGGCAGAACGCCTTATAAATTAAATAGGAAACTAATATTATTAGTACATTTAAATATCTACTAGATACTTAAGACGTAAGGCGGTATATAATAATAATTTTAAAAAGTTTACTATAAATTAAAAAGTAAAACTACGCCTAGACCTCAATCTAGAAGTATAAAAAGTTTACTATAAAAATTAATAACTTATATGACTTTCGCAAATAAATAAAGACTTTATATAAAAGTAGTAAAATAACTTAAAAAATTTATATAAAAGTAGACTAAATAACTTTAGGTATATAATAGAGCTATAGGTATATAATATTATAAAAGTAAAATAGGTACGCTAGGCCTAAATACTAAAAGATTTTTTAAATTAGGCTATAAGAACTATAAAGAAATAATAGCTAGTAGGCCTAGAGTAATAAAAATAAATAGCTAAGTATATAACTAAATAAAATAAAATATTCTATATTAAATATTTTATTATAACTCTAAAACGTTTAGGTCTCTGTCGAGACCGGGTTATAGGAGTTTATAAAAAATAAAAAGTAATAAATAATAAATAAATAGTACTTAAAGTATTATAAGTTAGTAAATAGTATAATTAGTTATTTCTTTACGTTTATCTGTAAGAGCAGTATCGACTTAGTGTACACTATATCCTTACTTAATATAGGTAGCTAGAATAGAGGCGCTATAACTAAGGCCTATTAAATATAGGATTTTTAGAATTCCGTTTTAGCTAGTAGAGTAATAATTTAATAAATAACTTATTAGGCTATAGTAGCAATAACAGTAGGGTAATAATTATAAAATAATAATAGTTTATTATAAATAAAACTATAAAAACTATATATAACGCGTTTAATATATAGCGTGTTTAAAATAGTAAGCGTAGTAGCTATTTCTCCTTCCTATAAATACTATATACTTAAAATCTAGAAATCTTTCTAGTATTATTATTAAAATTATATTTTTTATCTTTTATTTTATTATATTTATAATACTAGCTTTACTTTAGCATCTAATAATTAAGCCGAGTAACCTATAGTATATAGTATAGACTTTTACTAATAGTAATAATTAATTAAATTATATTAAAAACTACCCCGACTTTTATTTTAACGTAGTATAAGAGGCTAGCCTATTTAATAAATTAAATTTTTAGTTAACGTTTTTAATTCTAATTTAATCCTAACGCGCCTCTTCTTACTTAAATAAAATACTATTCTTAGTTTTAATAACACCTATAAAGACTATAAAGTTTAATTTTACCTATATAAAAATATAGTAAAATTTATAAAAGAATAGTAAAAAAAAGGCTATACTTTTTTATTTAAGGTAGAAAACGGTAATAGTAGTAGTAGTAGTAGTAGTAGTAGTAGTAGTAGTAGTAGTAGTAGTAGTAGTAGTAGTAGTAGTAGTAGTAGTAGTAGTAGTAGTAGTAATAATAATAATAGTAATAGTAGTAGTAATAGTAGTAGTACCTTAATAATAAAAAAAAGGGACTTTTTTAAAATAGTAAAAGAAGTAAAGCTTTAGTAAAAAAAGCTTATTAAAACTATTAGAATTATTTAGGCATAGGGATATACGTATATATAAAAATAGAGTAAGTAGTAGTAATAAAAGAAGAGTATACTATAGCGCTATAAGGCAGTTATAGAAGCTTACTATTAGAGAAGTTAATAATTATTATAAGAGGATTAAAAAATTTTATAGGAAGTACTATACTGTATTTTAATACTTTAATTACTATTAAAAAGGTTATAGGTTATTAGTACTAGTAGAAAAGTTATTATAGTTATTATATAAGAAGCTCGTTAAGAGTTAGTTAATTATATAATATAGTAGAAGTTTAAACAGCTAGTCTAGAGTCGCGTAATATTATAGTAATAACTTTAGGGGAGAGGAGTATAGTTAGTTATATTTTTATAATTTTAAAAATAATTATTATATAGTTACTACAGCTAAGCTTCTAATAGTTATTTAACTAACTTACTAATAATAAAGGAATAGTTTAATAAAAAGAAGAATAATAACTAAATAAATAAATACTAGTAATTAATATTATTTTTATATTTATAGCGCGATAAAGATTAAATAATATATAGTTTATTATTTTTATTTTTCTAATTTTTTTTAAAAAAATTAGCTTTTAGTCTTTTAGAAGTATATGTTATTTTTTAAATATAATCTACTAAAGCTTAAATGCTGTAAATTAAAATAAGTATAAATAATATTTTATACTTAAAAAGACTACACTAGATAGGTAGGCTAAATAAAATTAGTAATTTAAAAAGTATATTTAATTTTAATTTTCTATTAAACTTCTTATAAGACTTTAAAATAATTAAGAGTTAACTAATATATAGATATTATAGAGTAGAATACTAGAGTAAAACTAATTAATTAAATAAAATTTTTAACTAGCTATAAGTAAAAATTATTATTTAAAACTTAATAAAGCTATAATTCTTTATAAAATAAAAGCATTAAAAAATTATTTTAAAGCCATAATATAGAAAAATCTTTTTAAGCTTATAATAAAAGTAGACCTTTTTATAGAAAGGATAAAAAATATTCTATATATTAAAGCGTAGAAATACTTTATTAAAATTAAATTAAATCTTTATACTATTTAGGTACTTATTATTTACGCGCTTAATACTAGTATTCTTTTTAATTTTTTTATCTACTTTATACAAAACGTAATTATAGACTTAGAAAAAATAACATAAAAAACTAATAGCTAAAAAAAAGATCTTATTAGTTTCTTACTAACTTTACTATACGTAGTATACTTTAAATACTAATTATACTTAATTATAGTTAGTTGCATAATATTTATAATATAATAGAGAGTATAAACTAATTTTTCAAACTATTAAATTAAGATTAGTAGAGTTTTAAAAAGCAATAATTAAAATTTATACTCTAGCTTACTATAGCTACGCCTATAGTAGTATAAATAATTAATTTATAATATTTATAGTAATAAAAGAGTTTAAGAAACCATTAAAAAATATTTAGTAGAAGGGCTATAGAGTTATATAAATAGTATAAAAAAGTTTAAAAGTAATAGTAAAAAATAAAAAGAGTATAAAAATTATTTTAAAAGAGTGGGTAAAAAAATTATATATAAATACTATATATATTACTTATTGCTAGTATATTTACTATAATTAGACTCTTACTTTAAATCTCGTTTACAAAGTAATACTACTAGCTAAAAATTATTTAAAGAGATTTTTTAACTAATTCTATAGCTACTATAGGCTTAAGAAAATTAATTTGTAATTATTTATATAGTTAAACTATTTTTATTAGTTTAACCTAGAGATATTTTATAAGAAGATATTTTAGAGTTTATATTACTAGTATATAAAACTCTCTAAAAAGATAATTATATATATACAGGGGGGTGCAATGAAAAAAGAGTAATCAAAAAAGGTACCTTTTTTAAAAATTTATATTAAATTAATTAATAAGCCTAAAATTACGTAAGTAATACCGTTTTAAAAAGAAAATTAGAAAGATTATTATTAGAATTTTAGTCACGTTATATTTATTACCTGTAATAAATTAAAATTATCTAAATATAACAATTATTTAAACCCCTTTTTTAGGTTTTTATAACTTTTTAGTTAGTAAATATATTTAACTAAAATTTTAACTATATCCTTTTAGGCCTAGTCTAGATCACGTAACTAGATTTTCGAAGTATATTAGTAATCTAATTATATAATTATATTATATTTGTATACTAATCAAACACATAGTGTGGCTGTGGTGGCTCGGGGCGACTAAAAGGGGTTTTAAAAAAGGAGGAGTATGTGTATGCCTTTATTATAATTATATTAATTATAAAAATTTTGCGAAGGCTTATATAATAATTAATTATATAATATATTATTAATATTTTAGTATATTATAATATCTTTTAGATTTTATAAATCTAGACTTCTATTTCCTTAAAATAATATCAAATTTGTTAAAACTCGAATCTAAAGTTTAACTACTTTTAAAAGTAAATAATTCACCTTTTTTAATTACTACAACTTTAAATAAGTTAGAAAAGACTATGTATAATACTATACAACGTATTAAAAATAAAAATAATTATAATTATAATATAAAATAAGTTAAAAAAGGTAGAATTTCAAAGTTAACCCCTAGAGATAAAAGAGTTATTAATAGAGACTTAACTAGAAGCCCTAAAAAAAAAATAAAAGACTATTAATAGATAATAGTCTAAATATTAATAAAAGGGCTTTATAATACTTTTTAAAAGAGGAAAAGTACTCTATTAATATAAGTACTAAAAAGCTTCTTATAAACAAAGAAAATACTAAAAAAAGAGTAAAATACGCTAAAGAGACTATAAAAAATTTAAAAAATATAAAATATAATAAAATAATATTTTCTAATAAGTTAGCAATACAAAGGGGCAAAGTTAAAAAAGAATATTATAGAAAAAGGGGTAATAATAGAGTTAGAGAAGAATTAGTTACTAGCTAATTACAGAGTAAGTTATTTTAACTTTTTAAAATATTAAAATATATAACTTTTTATATATTTTTAAGTTATAGTTTTAGTTTTTTAATATTAATTATATTAATTATTTTATAGGTCGAGACCTTACCCTACAAGTTTAGGATATAATTTAGGTAAAAAGTAAAAGTAATTAGGTATTTATTAAAACACCTAATTTTTTTACTTTTTATACTAGTAAGGACTATATAAATAAAGTCCTTATACCTAAGGTTAAACCCTATATAAAAAGGGGTAAGTTTTATAATCCTTTTTTAGCCCTTTTTTTTAATAATATAATAATATATATATATATATATATTATTATATTATATTATAATTATAATCTTTATATTAATATTAATTTAGATTAGTAATTTTAATAAGATAACATCCCTATTTATAAAACTAAGGACGTTTTAACTTAGTTTAAAAATAATAAAATTAAACTATTTTCTTACCTAGCCTATAGTCCTAATTTAGCCCCTATAAAAAATATATAGGGTTTATTAAAATTAGGACTAATTAAAAATAAAAAGGCTAATTTAGGTGTAGAAAATAGTTTAAAAAGTATAGAGGCCTTTAAAAAAGCTATTAATAAAGAGTAGTAGGATATACTATTAAAAGTTATTAATAACTATATTTTATCTCTTCCTAACTATTATAAGGTAGTTATAGAAGCTAAAGGCTACTATACTAAGTACTAGTAATTTATTATTACTAGTTTATTATTAAAAATTTAAAAAACTGACTTTTATATATAATTATATAAATAATATATAAATATATAAAATATTTTATATACTTATATATTATAAGTACTATTAAAATATATATAAAAATAACTAAATTTTACACCTTAAATAAAAAGTTATTATAGCCTAAAGTACGGTCCAAAAAATTATTTATATTTACTAATTTTTTTTTCCCCTAAACCCCTTAGTAAGTAGCCCCTAATAAGGTAAATAGAATCTGCTAGTCTTTCTCTTTAAAATATTATTTTTCTAGTATTTTTTAGTTTACTAATTACAAAGTTATATTATTTTAAAAAAGATATTTTTTTTAATTACTCTTTTTTTATTGCACCCCCCTATATATATATAATATAGCTCTTTAGTACTCTCTTTTATATAAGTAGTCCTCTTTTTTTATATTGAAAACAAGAAATTTCTTACTGGTTTCTACTATTTATTTTAAATAAAGCTACGCTTTTAGCATAGTACCTATATTTTTTAAAAAAATAATTAGTAACTACTATAGTGATTCCTGTAAAACGGCTTTATAATATTTTAAATATAATAGGAGGAGATAAATAGTACGTAGTTATATATTAATATATTATACTAAATACGTATTTATTATATTTAATTATAATAAATTAAAATAGCGTCGTCCGTAATAAGATAATATATAATCTTTTTTAATCTAGTACTAGACGTCTATTTATAAAAAAAAGAAAGAGGTAGTATAGCTATAGTATAATATAGAGTATGAATATATATTAGCGTCCCCGCTACTATATATATAAAATAATAATAAAAGTATAACTAGTAGTCTACTATACTAAGTAGTTATATCGCCGTATATACTATACTATACTATATTATATTATAATATAAATAAATAACTCTATAAAAGTAATACTTATAGTACTTTTTATATAACTAAATTTATCTCTATACTACTAATAATAATATTTCTAAAAACGACCCTTTTATTAAATACTATAGTAAGCCTTAGTCTACTTAAGTATTTAAATAGTACGTAATAAATAGTAACTCTAATAACTATAAACTACTATTTTATAGTAAAAATAAGTAAATATATACTATACCTATACTAGTCCTAGCACTAGTAGAGTAATAATAATTATTACCAATCTATATAGTTACGATAGTAATAAATTTTAAAAATTTTATTATTATAAACGGTTTTTTTTTAAATAAAGCTACGCTTTTAGTATAGTACCTATACTTTTTAAAAAAAAATAACTACTAGCTACTATAGCAGTTCCTATAAACCGGCTTTATAATAATCTAAATATAATAATAAAAAATATAGTGCGTAGTTATATATTAACGCATTACGCTAAAAACAGTTTATTATTATAATAAATTAAAATAATAATATATAAGTAAGCGTTATCTTTTAATTTAGTACGCAGCGTCTATGTATAAAAAAAAAGAAGGTAATATATCTATAGTATACTATAAAGTATTAATATATATTAGCGCCCCCGCTATTACACATATAAAATAATAAAAAATATATAATTAGTAGTCTACTACGCTAAGTAGCTACTTATACCTTTCTTTATAAATATTACTATATATACTATATTATAATATAGATAAATAATCTTATAGAAGTAATACCTATAGCGCTTTTTATATAACTAAATATATTTTTATACTAAAAACCTTCTTATTAAAATTTTTTAAAGCGCTCTAGGACACTACAGTAAGTCTTAACCTAAATAAGTAATTAAATAGGTAGTTAGATAGGTAGCTAAATAGGCAGCTAAATAGGTAGCTAAGTAGGTAACTAAATAAATAGCTAAATTAATAGTTAGACAGGTGGCTAAGTAAATAGCTAGGCAGTATAAAATAAATAATAAAAATAATTATTCTAGACTGTACCTCTATAGAGGGAATAGCCGTTATAAAAAAAATAGGTAAGTATATACTACACCTACACGGCTATAGTAATAGTAATTATTATTAACCTATATTATAAACTATATTACTAATAATAATCTAAACTATATTTAAAAATAAGAGTAGTAACTTCTAACTATACTAAATAACTAAAATAACTTTAATTATACTAAGTTTAAGAATAAAATAGCGTATTGTATAAACGCAGCTACCCTAATAGTAATAAATTAGTTATAAAATATACAAAAGCTATATATAAAATAGTAATTAATAATAATAAATAGAGTAAATAATAAATAAGTATAAAAAAGAAAGAAAATATATTATAAAATATCTATAAGTATAGGTAAAATAATATATAATAGTTTAAGTATAAAAGGAAATAGATAGTTAGTATTATAAAATAAAATAAAAAAGTCTCTATTTTATCGTAAACCTATTAATAAGTACTATTATAATCTATTAGACCCGGCTATTACGGTTAAGCCTAATTATAAATACTAATCTAAACTATATTTATATATAAAAGTAGTATCTTTTAGTTATACTAAATAACTAAAATAACTCTAACTATACTAAATTTAAAAATAAAATAGTAGCTATTACTTTAATAGTAATATAATTATAAAATATAAAATATATAGTAAAAATAGTATTAGTAATAATACTCTAAGAGCTAGCCTAAAGGTAAGAAGAAAAAGCTATATATAAGATAGTAAATAATTATAGATAAATATAGCAGAAAATATATAAAGAAAAAAAAAGTATTATAAAATATTTATTAGTATAGGTAAAATAATATATAATAGTTTACGTATAAAGAAAATAGGTTGTTAGTATTAAAAAAGAATAAAAAAGTTTTTATTTTATTATAAACTTTTTAATAAGCACTACTATTATAACCTATTAAACCCAACCCGTTATAGTTAAGCCCGGCGTTTTTCCTTTATAAAAATCTATATAATTAGTAATTATCGTGTTAATTAACAATATTATATATAATTATAAGTAAATAAATTACTAAAAACTTTAAGAATAATTATAAGTAGGTAATAAATTAAAAATATATAATTAATATATAAGTAGAACGTTACTATATTTAGTAGAATATTTAAATTTTTACTAAATAAAAAGAGTAAAGTGTATTACTTTTAAAAGTTAAAAATTTATACTACTCGTATATAATATTATTATATATAAATAATTTAGTATTAATTATGTTTTTATTATTATATTATACTACCACTCTATAAAGTCCATTAAATACTTTAATTAAATTAGTAAGAATAATTTTAAAAAATAGATAATATTATATAATAAATTATACTAATTTTTGTCGACACATTAAGTATAAAGGTATATATATACTACTCCTTTTTTAAAATCTATTTTAGTCGCCTCGAGCCACTATAGTCATATATTTGTTTGATTAATATATATATAAAATAAATTATATTATTTTTATATTTAGATATATTATATTATATAACTTATTATATATAAAGAAAACTAGAAAAATTAAAACCTCTTAGTAATTTATTTCTATATAATTTAATTAGAATCTATTTTATTATATTTTAAATATTTATACTATAGTCGTACTATATATACTAGTAAATAATTTAAAATTACCTATTTTTAAATTAGGATTAGAGTAGGATTATATAGACTATATATTAGATTTAGATTATTTTATTAAAAATATAAGTCTTTTATATTAAGGCTACCTAACTAATTAAGAAAAGGATTTTATTTTCTAAGTTTTTTTATATATATATATAATTAAGTTACTATTAGTAACTATCTAATTAGAAAGAAGAGTGCTAAATATACTATATAAACTAACGACCGACTCTTAAAAGATACTACGCTAAGCCTAATTAGGAAAGGTAGCGCTAAGATAGGCACGTAATAATCTCTTAAGTTAACTAATATTTAACTAACCTAAAAAAAAAAAAAAAAAAAAAAAAAATTTTTATTCTTATACTCGCTTACTTTTTAACTATATCTGGGAAAATAACTTTTTTAAGCTTATACCTTTTATAGACTAGTGTCTTAACGCTATACTCTACTTCTTTTTTTTATATAATAATATTTAAGTTATTATATTACTAAATAAAAATATATTAAATTACTAATTTATTTAATATAATTAGATCTAGTTTACTACGCTAGACCTATTTAGTAATAAATTTTTATTTTATTTAACTTTAGATTGTAATTTTTACTCTAAACTATTTTATTTATATTTATAGATATTATATATATTATATAAGAATATTAACTTTTTATAGTTTTATATTAATTTTTAGTATTACTTTATATTTTTAAAAAAACTTTATATTTACTATATAAAGTAGGCGGGTTTAAAGAATACTATAATAGAAAGTAAAATTAAATCCCTATTACGTAGAAGATTTTAAAAATTAAAAAAATCTTAGTATTTTTAGATATATGCCTACTATACTACTTCGTCTAAAATTAGATTAATATTATATAAACTAGAGATTAGAGTTAATTTAAATTATATAAACTAAAAATTAATATTAATTTATAATAATTAAAGTACTAAATTAGAGATTTTTTCTATTTATTTTTTTTTTAAAAAAATAAGCCTTTTATATTAAGGCTACTTAACTATTTAAGGAAAGTGCTATATCTTTTATATAAACTAGAACCGGCTCTTTAACTCCTAACTAATATATATAGGTTATATTACTAAATAAAGTTATATTAAATTACTAATCTAGTTAATCTAATTGGGCCTATTTCGCTACGCTAAGCCTATTTAGATATAGATTTTTATCTTGTCTAACTTTAAATAGTAATATTAGCTTAAAATACCTTTAAATATTATATATTCTATATAGAGATTTTAGTGCTCTATAATTTTATATTAATTCTTTAGTAATATTCTATACTTTTAAAAATTTTATATTTTATTATATAAAGTAGGTGCGTTTAAAGAACGTTGTAATAAGGAGAGAAATTAAACTCCTAATATATAGAAAGACCTTAAAAACTTAAAGAATTTTAGTATTTTTAGATATATACCTACTGTGCCACCCCGCTAAATTAGAATTAAGTAAAATATATAATATTAGAAAATTACTAAATAAAGTTGAGTATATAACTTTAGTTTAGTATATATATTTATAAAAATTAAATTATAATAGTATATAGACTTTTAATCCTTTTATATAGAGAAAAAATATTTATTTATATTATTTTTACTATTTTTTATAAAATATGTAATTATACTATATATATATTTTATATTTTTTAATAACCTTTTAAAGTATTATATTTATATACTAATCGAACAAATAGTATAGCTATAGTAGCTCACGGCGACTAAAAGGGGTTTCAGAAAAAAAAGAGTATATATATATCTTTATTTAAAGTATTAAAAGGTCTAGTAAATTAATAATTTTATTATAAGTAGTATAATTATACCCTATTTCTATTACTATATTTAGTAGTCTAGTTTACTATCTTATCTTTTAGAAAATCAAATTGTAAAAAACAATTATTTACTAAATTATTTAACTAAAAGGTTAATACCTTTAAATATTAATAATATTTATAATAATATTAATATATTTATATTTATATATTAATGAAACAAATAGTGTGGCTATAGTGGCTCAGGGCGACTAAAGGGGATTTTAGAAAAGGAGGAGTATATATATACCTTTATATAATAATATTAATAATATATATAATATTAACTTATATAATTAATATAATAGAAACGTCTGTTTAAATATAAACTAATAAGATAAATATAGTTTTATACGTATATTACTAATTTAATATATTAAAACTTTAACTTATTTTTACGTAAGTAGTATATAAATAAACTTTTATTTTATATATACTTTACTACTAGCCTCTTTAACTTTTTAATAAAAAATAGTTAATTTAAAATTTAAAATTTTTTTTAAGAAAGTACTGGACTTCTAAAACTATTTTTTATTTTATATTTATTATATAAAGAGATTTATTATAACTATATAACTTATATTCTTTTAATTATTAAAGTAATTAAAATAGTTAAATATTATTTCTAATAAATATATGTATAGTAAAGTTTTTATATATTATTTTAAATTAGTAAAAAAGATCTTACTATAATAAATATTTATAATAATTATATTTTATATATTGTAGATATTAATATAAAACTAAAAAAAGTTATACTATTAAATAAAAATCTTTACTATATCTTTATTTTTAGATATTGTTTACTTAATTTAGTATAATTTTTTATTTATTATAAATTTTACTATTTCTAATTACTTAATATTTCTTTAATATTTTAAGTTTTTATTATTTAACTTTACTATTATCTTGTTTAAAAAATTAAAGAAATAATTATATATAAATTAACTATAGAGAGTCCGAAGACTTCGATAAGTATTATAGTTAGTAGATAGATACTAATATAGGATAGTTATTAAACGAGCAGCTATTTAAATAGATATTATCTATTTAAGGTTAGCTTTTACTTAGCTTTTAATTATTGCGTATATAGGTTAGTATTTAATAGAGTTCCCTTACTATATTTATACCCCTAAATTAAAGTCTAGTCGTACTATTACTTCTTTATAAGAAGTACCCTTAACCTAGTTATTAATAATATAATAAAGTATATATTTTATAAAGGGAACTATAGACCGCCTAATAAATTATTATTTACTATCTTTATACGTAAGAAACTAGCCCTAATAGTTTATCTCTTTTAGAGAAATAACTTTACTTTTTATTATTGCTTTAATATCGCGTAGTACTAGCTTAATAGGGGTATAAAATACCTAATTAGTACTGCTAGTACCGAATAGCAGTATTACCTATAGTATATTTATTAAGGCCGCGTCCTTATTATCTAACAGGATAATAGCTCTAGAATTACCCAGCTTAGCGGTAATTATATTATATTTATATATAAATATTTACGCGTAGATTAATCTATCTTTAAGAAACTTATATACAGAGGCTATATTATTTTTATTAAACTTAATGCTAATATATAGGACGCTGTCTACACTGTTTATTTTTTTATAGCTTTAGCCGGTAGATCTATCGCGAAACGTAACTTTATAATTTTCCTTTATTTAAAGCTTCTACTAGTATACTATTAATTACTAGTTACTTATCTATATAGCGCTGTTTTTTAGTAGACTACGTATTTTGTTTTTTACTAATTAACTAGCTAGTTTAACTAAATTTTAATTAAAAATATAGTCTAATAGGGGTCCTATTATAAGACAGCTATTTTTATAGTTTTAGGTAAGCTATCTTTTAGATAATACTACTAGTATTTCTATATTTATCGAATTATTTTTTAGTCGCGTAATTTCTTTTTTAAACTTATTAATCTAGGCTTGCGCTATCCTTATCTACTTTTTTAACTATTAGTTACCCGGTTGATTTTCTAGACAGTTTTATATAATACGTAAGTTAGTCTTCTAAAACTTTAGTTTTTATTATATATATTTAACTAGTGCGTAGTAGTTATAGTTAGATAGACTATTTAAATTAATTTCTTTTTATAGAAGCTAGGGATAGTCTAAAGAAATTATAATATACCTCCTAAATTTATTCTTTTATTTTTTTAGAACCGCTATATAATAATTAGTTAGTTTATATATTATTACCTCCCTATTAATAGCTAATTATACAGCTCCGCCTAGTGTTCTTATATAGTTACTTTTAGCACGGCCTATAAACGCTTCTATAGCTACCTTTTTATTATAGGCGCTAGCGTTAACTTTTAGATCTTTATCCTTATCTCTAAGTAGAATATTTATAATATATACAACTTCTACTAAATACTAATTAAAGATAATAGCCCTAATAAAGAGTAAGAGCTTATTTTTTTTAAATATCGTTATCTACGTCCGGTAATTTAATTAATAGGGTAATTTAATAATTACTACTATCTTTACTGTAGCCGTGTCGGAGGAAGTTAATTATAAACTATTTTATAAAGGTTTATAAATATAAAAATCTATTTACTTTTATACTAAAATTGTGCTAGCCTATAACTTTAGTAAGAATAACTAGGAAGCTGCGTATACTATAGTAGGTATAAATATCTTTTATTATAAAGAATAGGCCTGCGCCTATCTTAATAAACGAGTTTAAAATTTTATAGGTATATTCCTTAGATCGTGCCCTAGGGATATATTATATATTAATAATAAAAACTATAGTTAGTAATACGGGCTATAGGGCTAAAGGGTAGCTTAAATATAAGACTAATATTAACTTTAGGCGTACTAATTACTATATAAATATATCTTTACAAATTTTACAAATAGACTAAAATATAGATATATACTATACGTACTTATTTCTTATTAGTTAGCGCTAAATAATAGGCTCGGCGAGTACGCGTAGGTAGCTATATTTATAAATAATATTAGCCTCTATACTAAAATAGACTATAGTATATTACATACTTTATAGGCGTATATTAGTAGTCTAACTATAAGGTCGTATTAGCTATATTAAACGCAGTCCTCGCGTTAGTTATAATTATTATTTTAAAATTAAATAATATAAGACTAAACTATATCCTTTTATAAAGTGGAAAGGGGTTTATAAGACTAAAACGCGTTTTTTTATATAGTAGTAAAGGGTTTATAGTAACTATTAATTCTAAAAATAGATATAGATTTATATATATTAATAAATACACAACTTCTAGTAAAGAATTTTAAGTAATATAACTAGAAACTATAGCCTTTATCTTAATATTAGATTATTAGAAGGGGGTAAGTAAGCTTAGTACTATATATTAGGAGGTTAGTTCCCTGTCCGGGCGCTGCGCTTACAACATTCTAGCGGTAGCAGGCGAACGTAGCAGGTGCCGATAGTAGAAGGTAGGCGCTCCTCTCCTCTAGGCTTCAATACACGTGCGCAAGGCAGCAACGTTATACTGATTATCTGAACACCGCAGTCGCGGGATGGATACAGCGCGCATGCCGACCAGCACAGTGACTGAGAAAGAGGTATAACCATGATTTTGCCAAAAAAAAAAAAAAAAAAAAAAAAAAACTTTGAGAACAAACATAAAATTGAAAAAATCCTCCAAAAACACTGTCACCAAACGTGTTGAGTGCTTTGTCGGCCTATGACTCGACCGACCAGCATAGCTAAACTACATTGCCGGGAGGAACTTGTTGAGCGCCCTCATGGGTATCAGGCTAGGCAGCCAGATAAAATTCGGTTCCGAATATGGATTTTCGCTCAATGTCTCGCGAAGTACAGTACGCGAATGCTGATAGCCTCTCTATGCGGCGATGATAAACACGTGCGCGAGGCAACCGTACTAGTAGAAGTTAATAGATTTAATAAAGTAGTATTATTAAAAGTATAGCCTAAAAGTATAAACTATAACTAATAATAAAAAACGGTATATAGACACTATTTTAAAATTCTTTATCTATTTACTACAGGGGGGTGAAAAAAAAAAGATTAATAAAAAAAAGATACCTTTTTTAAAATAATATATTTGTATACTAATCGAAGAAAAAGTGTAACTATAGTGGCTTAGGGCGACTAAAAGGGGTTTTAAAAAAGGAGGAGTATATATATACCTTTATTTTTAAAATACTATAACTATTTAACTAGTAGTCCTAAACAAATAAAAAAAAAATACTATTTTAAAAAAAATACTAGTAAATTTTATTTACCCTATTAGGAGCTGCTTACTAAAGGGTTTAGGGGTAATAAAAAATTAGTAAAAATAGAAAATTTTTAGGGTCCTACTTTAAGTTAATACAACTTTTTATTTAAGATATAAAATTAGTTTATTTTTATATATAGTATAATATATAGTCTATTCTATTAATATATAAATTATATAATTATTAATAAAAGTTAAATTTTTATATTTTTAATAATAAACTAGTAAATAATAAATTACTAATACTTAGTATAGTAGTCTTTAGTTTTTATAACTACCTTATAATAGTTAAGGAGAAATAAAATATAGTTATTAATAACTTCTTATAGTGTATTATTTTACTTTTTTATATATTTATATACTAATTAAACAAATAGTGTAGCTGTAGTGGCTCGAGACAACTAAAAGGGATTTAAATAAAGAAGGAGAATATATATACCTTTATAATACTTTTTTATAATAACTTTTTTAAAGGCCTTTATACTTTATAAACTTAATTCTACACCCAAATTAGCCTCTTTATTATTATTTAGTCTAGATTTTAAATAACTCTATATATTTTCTATAGGGACTAAACTAGGGCTATAGGCTAGGAAAAAATAAAGTATAATTTTATTATTTTTAAACTAGTTTAAAACGTCTATTATTTTATTAATAGAGGCGTTATTATATAAAAATTACTAATCTGAATAAATATTAATATAAAGTTTATAGTTATATTATAATATAATAATATATATATATATATATATTATATTAAAAAAAAGAATTAAAAAATCTATTCAGTTACTTACCCCTTTTTATATTTAGTTTAACTTTAGATATAAGGACTTTATTTATATAGTCCTTACAAGTAATAGAAGTAAAAAAATTAAATACTTTAATAAATACTAAATTACTTTTATTTTTTAACTAAATTATATCCTAAACTTATAGGGTAAGATCTTAGTCTATAAAATAAGTAATATAATTAATATTAAAAAACTAAAACTATAACTTAAAAATATATAAAAAGTTTAAATAACTTACTTTATAATTAGCTAATAGCCAGTTCTCTTCTAATTTTATTGTTACTTTTTTTCTATAATATTATTTATTTTTTATCCCCTTTATATTGCTAACTTATTGGAAAATATTATTTTTTTTTAAATTTATATTTTTAATATTTTTTATAATTTCTTAAGCATATATTAATCTTTTTTAGTATTTTCTTTATTATTTATTAGTTTTTTTTAACTTATATTAATACTATAATCCTTTTTTTTTAAAACTCTATATAATAATCTTTTTAAAATATTTACACTATTTTCTAATAATAGTTTTTTATTTTTTTAAGACTTCTAATTAAGTTTTTATTAATTACTTTTTTTTCTTTTTAAGTTATTTTATAAACTCTACCCTTTTTAATTTTTTTTATACTAGAATTATCTTTCTCCTTTTTTAAAAAATTTTTTTTTGTATAGTATTATAAATACTTTATTAAATTTTTTTAAACAAGTAGTAATTAAAAAAGAAAAATTATTTACTTTTAAAAAAAGTATAACTTTATATTTAAATTTTATAAAATTTAGCGCTATTGTAAAAAAATAGAACTTTAGATTTCTAAAAATAAAAATATTTTTTAATATACTATAATATTAATAATATATTACGTAAGTAGTAACCATATAAGTATAAATTAAATTTTTATTATTAATATAATTATATAATTATATTACTAATATATTTTAAAAAACTAATTACGTAACTTATACTAGACCTAAAAGAGTGTAATTAAAATTTTAGTTAAATATATTTACTAACTAAAAGGTTATAAAAACTAAAAATTAGAGATTAAAAAATTATTTATTTAAAAAAATTTTAATTTATTATACGTAATTAATAACTAGTATATAAAATACTTATAATATTTTTTTAAAATTTTCTTTTTAAAACAGTATTATTTACGTATTATTAAACCTATTATTTAATTATATATAAATTTTTAAAAATAATATTATATGTAGAGTAGTTAACCTAAATAGATTCGCTAGTAATACGGAGCGTATAGATTATATAACTATAGTTATATAATTATACAATCTGCACTAGCGTATAGAACCCTTATCTAGCTATTATATAGATAGTAGAGAGGAAGATATATTAATAATTAAAATATAATTATTATTATCTATTATTTTGTACTATTTTCTATTTACTATAATATTATAGACGACTATTACTCCGTATAAGTAGAGTATAGTTATCCTAATAAATATCTTATTTATTTAATTTTTTTTATTACCCCTTTATATATTAATATTAATTTTTATATATTTTCTATTTTTATATTTGCGATTATTAGGTTATTTAATAATAATAACTATTTTAAATATACTTATACTAGTACTTCAACTAAAAAGATAATATATTAATAAATACTTTTATAATTTTTATACTAATATTATATTTAATTAACGACTTTTAAAAAAATATAAAAAAATTAAGTTAAAATTTTTTTAAGACAGCTACGTTTACGTAAGTTGACTTCTAGTAATAATTATTTTAAATTATAAATTTAATTTAATATACTACTTTAGCTACTATATTACTATTTTAATTTAAAATCTAATTTAAATAAGTAATTATTCTTTTTTTATAATAAATAACTAACTTTAATACTTACTTAATAGTATAAAGTAAATTAGTAATATTAAACTTATTATACTAAATAAAATAACTAAAATCTCTATTTATAAAATTTATTATTAAACTATTATATAAAACTAAAATAAAGGCATACACATACTCTATCTTTTTTAAACCCCTTTTAGTCGTTCCGAGCCACTACAGCTACACTTTTTATTTGATTAATATATAAATATATAATATATAATATTTATAAATAAAGTAGTAAAGATAAAAATATATATTATATTTATATATTATTAATTTTTTTTTCGACACATTAAGTATAAAGGTATATATATACTCCTCTTTTTTTAAAACCCCTTTTAGTCGCCCTGAGCTACTATAGCCACACTATTTTTTTAATTAATATATAAATATATATATTAATTTTTAGTTTAAAAAATAAGTAATTATATAATATAAACCTTATAAGTATTATATTTAATAGTATTAATAGTATTTATTAATATAATATTATAAATATATTTAATATATATATGTAGAGTAGTTAACCTAGATAGATTCGCTAGCAATACGGAGCGTATAGATTATATAACTATAGTTATATAATTATACGATCTGCACTAGCGTATAGAACCCCTATCTAGCTATTATATAAGTAGTAGAGAGGAAGATATATTAATAATTAAAATATAACTATTATTATTTATTATTTATACTATTTTTTATTTACTATAATATTACAGACGACTATTACTCCGTATAAGTAGAGTATAGTTATTCTAATATTATAAGTATAAATTTTAGAGAGAAAGAGTATAAAGAGATTATAATTATTAATATAGTTATTAAAGTAATTATACTAAATAGAATTTTTTAACCTAGCCTTACCTGAATTTTTCGACACATTAAGTATAAAGGTATATATATACTCTTCCTTTTTTAAAACCCCTTTTGGTTGCCCCGAGCCACCACAGCCACACTATTTATTTAATTAATATATAAATATATATAATATATATACTAAATAGAATTCTAGAAAAATATTTTAAAATATAATTTATATAGTATAAAGGCATGCACATACTCCTCCTTTTTTAAAACCCCTTTTGGTCGCCTACACAGCCACCACAGCCACACCCTTTTGTTTAATTAATATACAAATATAAAATATATAATTTATATATACTATAATAGACTTTTAAATAAGGCGATTATATAAAAAATAAATCTAATAAGTAGCTATATACTTTAAAATAGTAATTAACTATTTCTATTTAACTAAATATTTACTTATAAGTCTTACTTTAATAATTACTTTATATAATATAATATATTTTATTATTAAAGTAATTTAAAATTAAAGTTACGCTTTTATTAATTTATACTATAATATAGATAATATACTTTATTAATATTATTAAAGTAGTTATAGTTAATTAAATATAAAAAGTTCTAAAGTTAATATAAGTAATATATATATTAATATACTAATTAACTTATTAGATATAGTATAGTATAAACTTTTTAATACTTATATATAAAATATATTACTAATCTAAGTAAAAGAATTAGACTACTCCTTAAGGAGGTTAGATAGTAATACGGAGATTTTATATTATAAAATAAAAAATTTAAAAATAGTATTCTATTTATAAAAGGTAGAATCTACCTATTATTAAGTACGTAAAAATTCTTAGTAAGTTATATATAGGAATTTATAAAGGATTGTATATAAAGCTTATTAATAAATAAAAATAATATAAAAGCTTATAACGTTAAAAGGCTTAATAAACTAAGTATAACTTACCTATAAATTATAATAACTACCTATAACTTTTAAACTAAGTCTAGACTAGCGGCGAATATACTTACTATATTTTATATATAAATTAGTAATTAACGTAAACTAATACTAGTCTAATACTTATAGTATAATAGCTAGTATAATAATATAAGTATATTAAAAATAACTAGCGAGCTTAGTTTACTAGTTAAAATAAGTTAGTATACTAAAAGGGCTAATACTAGACTAGTACTAGACTAATACTAGACTAATACTAGACTAGTACTAGACTAATACTAGACTAATACTAGACTAATACTAGACTAATACTAGACTAATACTAGACTAATACTAGACTAATACTAGACTAATACTAACTATTACAGTAGTAAGAGTATTATTTTATTTTATACTTATAAGTAGGTTAGAGGGGAGTTAACTACTTTTTTTATTTTATTATTTAAAAAACTACTTTTACTATTACTGCTAAGTATATATAGGTAAATTAGGGAGGAGTTAACTATTTTTATTATTTTATTATTAAGAGAGCTGCTTTTGCTTTTACTACTAATTATTATTTTAAATATTATTATTTTTATTTTACTAAGTAACGTTTATAGGCTATTCTAAAAAAATAGTCGAGGATTTAAAAAAAGTAATTAAAAATATAAAAAAAATAGAACTATTAATACTATATTCCTTTAGTATTTTTAAAATTATTTAGAAATTTTTATTAGTATAGTTTATAAATAAATCTTTATTAAGAATATCTATATTAAAATTTTACTAAATAGTATTTAAATCGAGATTTTACTAAGCGATATTAAAAAAGGTTGTAAAAAGTATATTTAAATTTTTATTAATACGTTCCTAATAGATAGTATTAGATAATTAAAAAAATAAAAAAATAGATAGTTACTAGACTATTTTACTTTTACTTATAATAAGATTATTTCTAACTTAGAAAATATTAGAAGGTAGTTATAATATAATATTATTTTTTAAAAGTCTTATAATTAATATACGTATTTTAGGCAGAATTAAAACTAAAATAGAATAAAAAAAAATGCTAAGTAGGCTATAATACCCTTTAGGTAGTATTAAGTAAATATATATTACTATACTAATTACTTTTACATATTATCTTCTTCTTCTTTTTATTATTTTTAGAAGCTTTTTTTAGTTTAAAGATTCTAAATAACTAAAACTTAAAAGTATTATTAGATAGAATAGCAAAAATATTAGTCTATTATAATAAAGTATTAGTTTTTAAAATAACTAAAATAGTAGCTATAGTTAACTTATTATTATTTTTTTAATTATTATTATTTATACTACTTAGCCTATTAGTGCTTAGCGTAGAATTTTTATATAATTATTATATATTAGAGATAAGTCTAGACTTAGGCGTAGCCCTTACTAACTTTTTATTTACTTATATAAGCTTTTTCTTATTATAGTCTATATTTAAGAGGATATTAAAACTAAAAAAAACTATTTAAAGACTTATGTAGGTTTAATAGTACTAAATAAATATATATTTATTACTAAGTATAGCTAACGCTATATAGTATATAAGCTAAATATTTTTTTATTAAATAGTAACACGCTTGGCGTAGATAGTAGTTATATTTTTATTTATAAATATTAGTTTATATTAGTAAAGACTAATACTATACTAATACCTATATTTAAAGAGATTAATAAGGTAGGACTTAGTAAGAATTTATAATATTTTAATTATATTTTATTAGAAGTATATATCTAGTATTAAACTAATATTTATAATAATTTTATAAACTAGCTATTAAAATAGCGCGATACGTATTAAAAGACTAGTAAATTACTAATAATATTTAATTTTTAAAATATTTAGACTAGAAAATAAGTAAGTATAATACTAAATTAATACTACACTAATACTTACTATCTAGCTTATATTAATAAAACTTATTAATTTTTATTATAAAGTTAGGTATACGCTTTTAATTTTATAGATAAGAATTATTATAACCTAAGTAACTTTTTATTTTAGAAATTAGAACTTCTAATTTAATATTAGTAAGTAATTAATATTTAAACTAATATTTTACTTAGTATAAAGTAATGCTATTATATTTATAAATAGGGATTTACTGCTCTTACCGCCTTTAATATAAAAGTTAGAGTAGTAATTTAGGTAAAATATATTTTTTTTAGTATATACTATATTACGGCTATTATAAAGTATATATAAATAAATTTAGATTAGGAATAACTACTATTAGAGCTTATATTTTAATAAAATAGTAGTTGCATAATATAAAGAATGAAAAAAAAATTAAAAAAAGAGTAAAGTATAAAGGGAGAGAGTAAAGTAGAGTAGTTTTTATATACTATTATTAAGTATAGCTAGCGTTTATAACTGCGATAAAATTATTAAGTACAAATAAAAGTAACTAATATGTATAGAATAAATAGTATAGTTATAATATAAATATAAAAACTAATATTAGTTTAGTATTAGTTACTTTATAGTTATATATATATAATAAATATAGTATAGCTTATAGTACTTAAGTCTACCTACTAGTTAACTAGTTATACTATTTTAGATAATTTAATAAATATATAAATATATTTAAGTCTATACGTAAACGCGTAATTATATATTTTTACTATAATAAAAGAGAGAGTAATAGTAGTATATAAAAATTATATAATTAATTTAGGTATTAGTTTAAGTATTAGGTATATTTTATACTTAGCTAATAATATATTATTTAAACTATTTAATATTAGAACTACGCGATAATTAAATAAAAATATATAAAATATAAAATAAAAGTATTTTACTATAAAAGTATTTTTAGGTAACTATATAATAAATTATATATAATAGATTTATATATATAGATTTATAAATAATCCTAAATAATAATAGCAGTCTCTTACTTTTATAGCTATACTTTTTTAGTTTTTTACTACTACTACTTTATAACCTATACTTTACTATACTTTTTTATAAATACTAATACCTTATAGGTATTAGCGACCCTCTTTAGAATATGAAATAGTAAATATTAAAAAGTTAAAGAGATATTACGCAGATAATAAATATTTATTTAATAAATATTTTAGAAAGAATAGTATAGGAAACTAAAAGATTTTTAGTAAAATATTATAGTAGAATTATAATAAAATAGTTAACTAAAAAGCGTAATTAAATATATATACTTATAAACTATTTATAGTAGCGTAACTAATTTTTAATTATACTAATTTAGTAATAAGAGAATAAGTAAAAAAGTAGTTACGTATATAAACTAATAACGTAACTATAGTAAAAAGGTAAATATTAGTCTAAGTATTAATTATAATTTTAAATACTAATAGTTACTAGGTATATATAGTAAATAATCTAGTAATAAAAAGCTATAATATAAAAAATAACTAAAAATAATATACTGTAAGTACCGCTTAAAAGACTACTAGAAAAATAATAAATTATACATAATATACTAAAGTAGTATTTACTAGTATACTACTACCCTAATAGCTAATTACCTTTTAGTAATATACTAGCTTTTACTAGTATAGCGTCTTTAGTAATAAGTAATATATTTTTTATATTTAGTACTTTTCTATACTCTAGTATATTCTTTAATATATTAGCTAATCTAGTAACTTATACTATAAACTAAAATAATATAAGTTTTAGTAATACTAAAGTTAGCGTTAGCATTAGTACGATAGTAAATATAAAAAATAAAAATAAAAATACTATAGATATTAATAGTAATAAAAAAAGCTATAAATATTAATAATAATAAATAGGAGTAATACGTTATAAATATAAATAAAGTAATTTATATAGTTAAAAAAGTAATATTTATTAGTCCATTATATAAAGAGTTTTAATACTACTATAAGATTTATAAGTAGGTAAATCTAAAGTAGTAATTTTTAAAAGAGAGTATAAGTACGCTATAGTATAGAATTAATTATATTAATTTTAAAGTATATATATAAATATATACTACACTAATACTAGATCAATATTTTATAAAGTTAAATTTAATAGTTAGTCCTAAATACTAATCTAGCCTTAAAAAAATATCAGTAAAAGCTTCACTAAAAATAGAATATATTACTATAAGTAAGTAAGTTCTAATATATAATATAGGCTATTTTAATTTAAATATATAGTAGACTATTATTTAGTATATAGTATTAATAAATACCTATTATTTTTATATTTAATAGTTATAGTAGACTTTCTATTTTACTATTTTAGTGCCTATTTTTTACTAAAAACAAGCCTATACCTAGTCTAATATGTGACTACTAACTTAGTTATAATAATTTTTTAAAATATTATATTATAAAATATTACTATTTATTAAAATATAACTACTATATATTAGATATGTATACTTTTTTAATTATATAAACTAAACTACTATAACTATATTTAGTCTATTACCTAATATTTATACTATAAGTAAAGTATTAGTATTAGTATCTACTAATAAAAAATAAAAATAAATACTTTCTTCTAAATTTTTATTATTAGAGTAAGGTAATAAAAATACTAAATATAATATACTCTATTAAAAATAGGCGGCTAGCAGCTCTAAAAAATATTAAACTTAACTACCTTTTTTAGTAAAAGAATAAATAAATCTTATTTATACTTTCTTATATATAAGGTATTAAAAGTTACTTTTTAGTTAACGCTTCTTTATAGGTACTATGGGGGAATAATAATATAAAAATATATAAATATAGTATTAGTTTTAAGTATTAGTTTTAAATATTAGCCCTAAGTATTAGTCTTAGGTATTAGTTAAAAAAAAAGTATAAATTTAATTTCCTTAGGAGGCTATATATATAGAGTATTTTAAATAGTTAGTAATTAAACTATTTTTTTTATCTTTTTATCTAGTTTAGACGTTTTTCCTTTTCTTTAATTTTAATCTCTAATAAAAAAATAATATATTAAATACTAAACTATATAAGCTATATATATATATAGAATAGCTACGTATAATAGTTTAGCTATAAATTTTTTTTTTTTTAGTTATAAAAATTTTTATAAAATAGAAACTAAGTTTTTAAAATTTATAAATAGTAATAGCTTAAACTAAGTAAAGTAAAAATTAGATATAAGTTACTATTACTTTATTATAAATAAATTTATATAAGATTAAAAATATTAAGATTATTATAGTTTTAAATTTAGTATTATAAAGTTTTATTCTACAGGGGGGTGACACAAAAAAAGAGTAATAAAAAAAGATACCTTTTTTAAAATAATATAACTTTTTGATTACTAAGCCTAAAAATATAAAAAAAAAATGGAGTTTTAAAGAGAAAGGCTAGTAGATTCTATTCACGCTGTCAGGGGCTGCTTCCTAAGGGGTTTAGGGGTAAAAAAAATTAGTAAACATAGAAAATTTTTACGAGCCTACTTTAGGCTATTATAACTTTTTATTTAAGGGGTAAAATTTGCTTATTTTTATATATATTATAATAGTATCTATAATATATAAGTATATAAAATATTTTTATATATTTATATATTAATTATATAATTATATAAAAAAATTATTTTTATTAATTTTTAATAATAAACTAGTAAATAATATATTACTAGTACTTAATACAGTAGTCTGTAGATTTTATAACTACTTTATAATAGTTAGAAAGAGATAAAATATAGTTATTAATAACTTTATATAGTATTTTATTTTACTTTTTTATAATAGCTTTTTTAAAAAATCTTATATTTTCTAAACTTAATCTTATATATAAATTAGCCTTTTTACTTTTATTTACTCTAGATTCTAAATAACGTTATATATTTTTTATAGGGGCTAAATTAGAACTATAGGCTATATAAAAATAAAATTTATTTTATAATTTTTAAATTATATTAAAACGTTTATAGTTTTATAAATAAAGATATTATTTTATTATAATTACTAATCTAAATTAATATTAATATAAAGATTATAATTATAATATAGTATAAATATATATATAAATATATTAATAAAAAAAAAGGTAAAAAAGCTTTATATAACTTACCTCCTAGCCGATAACTGCTGTTATAACCTATTAGTTACTTTTTTAACTTTATTTTTACAAAATAAAATAGAGGTTATATTTATTCTTATTACTTTTCGCTCCGCCTATACACATAGGTAGTATAGTATTTAATAATAGTTAACTTTTTATTTATTATTATATCTTCTTCCTTACCTATAAAAATAACTATAATAACTAAATATACTCTATACGCCTATCTAGTCTGCGCACTAAACACACCTATATAAGTAGGCCCCCCTTAAAACTTTTAAATATTAATTATTTTTTAGTATCTCTATAAAGGCTTTATACTTAAAACGTTTTTATTTTTACTATTAATACTCTTAGTAGTATCTTACGTAGCTACGCTTTATACTCTAGACTATATATCTTTATTATAAAATTAATATTAATACGCTAATCCTCTATTTTCTATAACTAATATAGTATTATATTTACTATTTTTTTTATTACTACTATCTTTACGTATACTAGCATAACTAATCTTAGTTTTTTAAATTCTATTACTTTTACTATTAATTGTGTTATAATTCTATTTATTTTATTACTATTTATTTTATTACTATTTATTTTATTACTATTTATTTTATTACTATTTATTTTATTACTATTTATTTTATTACTATTTATTTTATTACTATTTATTTTATTACTATTTATTTTATTATATATATATTTATATATTAATCGAATAAATAGTGTAACTGTAGTAGCTGTGTAGGCGACTAAAAGGGGTTTTAAAAAAAGGAGGAGTATATGTATACCTTTATACTTAATATATTAAAAAATTAATTTTATTACTATTTATTTTATTATCTAGGATTTTTTAGTATTAACAAATACTAATTTTATAAAACTTAATAATTACTAGGCAAATAAGGTATTTAGCAGTATTTAAAAAAACTTCTTATTATTAAATTTTATTATTTTATAGGTAAAATATAGTAGAAATAGCTTATATATTTAATATAGTAGGCGTATTAAATTTAATTTAAATAAGGACGGTATCCGCTAAGATAAAAGTAAAAAAAAATTAAAAAAAAATTTAGAAGATAATATTTTAAAGAATAATATTATAGTTAGTATTTTTTATAAATATTTAGCTGTACTATTAACTAGAGGAGAGATATATAGGTAGCAGTAATAGTTACTACTTATATATTTTTTTAAAGAAGAATATAGTATCTATACTAAACTTTTTAATTTTTTTAACTAAACGTTTTTTTAGGGGGGTGCACTAAACACGCTAGTATACTAGCGTAGCGCTATTTTTGTTTTAATCTAGCCTTACTTAACTTTTTTAATATATTAAGTATATATGAAGGCATGCACATACTCCTTCTTTTTTAAAACCCCTTTTGGTCGCCCAGAGCCACCACAGCCACACTATTTACTCGATTAGTATACAAATATATTAAGTATAAAGGTATTTATATATTCCTTTTTTTTAGAATCCCTTTTAGTTACTCTAAGCTACTATAGCTATACTATTTATTTATTTAATATATAAATATAAATATATATATATAGATATTATCTAAAATTAATTTTAAAATTATATTTTCTATATAATACTATTTAAATTAAAAAATTACTAATAGTAATTATATTATATAAAAAATATAATTTATTAATATACGTACTATAATTATATATCTTTTTAAATAATTATATTATTTTATTTTTACGTTTACTATTACATTTTATATAATTTTTATAGTATAAAAACTTGTAACTTATTAAATATATATTATATATATATATAATATTTACTATTTTTATTAATTACTTTTACGGTCTATACATTCTATATAAAAAGTTAAAGTATAGTATATTTTAAGTACTAGTCTATATTAAGTATAATTTTTTTTTAAAAATAGTATAAAATATGTTAAACATATTATAGTATATTCTATAAATTTTTAATATTTTTAAGCTTTTTTAACACATTAAGTATAAAGGCATATATATACTTCTTCTTTTTCGAACCCCTTTTGGTCGCCCCGAGCCACTACAGCTACACTTTTTATTTAATTAATATAGAAATATATATATATAATATTTTTAAAATATATATTACATTTATTATTTAATAAAGTAATTTTGTAAGTACTAAGAAATATATAAAAAGTATTATAAAGGCATGCACATACTCCTCCTTTTTTGAAACCCCTTTTGGTCGCCCCGAGCCACCACAGCCACACTATTTGTTCGATTAATATATAAATATAACTTTTTATATATTTTTAAGCTACAGTTTTAGTTTTTTTAATATTATTTATATTAATTATTTTATAGGCCGAGACCTTACTCTATAAGTTCAGGGTGTAATTTAAGTAGAAGATTAAAGTAATTTAGTATTTATTAAAATACCTAATTTTTTTTACTCTTTATACTAGTAAGGACTATATAAATAACATTCTTATACCTAAAGTTAAACTATTAATAAAAAGAGGTAAGTAACTTAATAGATTTTTTAGTTCTTTTTTTAATATAATAATATATATCTATATATATTATTATATTATATTATAATTATAAACTTTATATATATTTATATATATATTTATATATTAATCGAACAAATAGTGTGGCTGTGGTGGCTCGGGGTGACTAAAAGGGGTTTTAAAAAAGGAGGAGTATGTGCATGCCTTTATACTTAATATATTAAAAAAGTATAAACTTTATATTAATATTAATTTAGATTAGTAATTTTAATAAGATAACGTCCCTATTTATAAAACAACAGACGTTTTAAACTAGTTTAAAAATAATAAAATTATACTGCTTTCTTATCTAGCCTACAGCCCTAATTTAGCCCCTATAGAAAATATATAGGGTTATTTAAAATCTAGACTAAATAATAATAAAGAGGCTAATTTGGGTATAGAATTAAGTATATAAAATATAGAGGCCTTTAAAAGAGTTATTATATAAGAGTAGAATTATATATTATAAGAAGTTATTAATAACTATATTTTTTTTTACTATTATAAGGTAGTTATAGAAGCTTAAGACTACTATACTAAGTATTAGTAATTTATTATTTACTAGTTTATTATTAAATGTATGAAAATTTAACTATTATTAATAATTATATAATTAATATATTAAACTATAAAGATAATCTATATATAAATAAATTTGAGTATAAAGGCATACACATACTCCTCCTTTTTTAAAACCCCTTTTGGTCGCCTACACAGCCACCGCAGCCACACCCTTTTATTCGATTAATATACAAATATAAATATATATAAATAAAATACAGTATCTATTATACTATATATAAAAATAAGCTAATTTTATATCTTAAATAAAAAGTTATATTAACTTAAAGTAGAGTCCTAAAAATTTTTTATATTTACTAATTTTTTTTTACCTCTAAACCCCTTAATAAGTAGTCCCTAACAGGGTAAATAAAATCTACTTATTATTCTCTTTAAAATAATATTTTTTTTTTATATTTTTAGGGCTACTAGTTAAAAAGTTATATTATTTTAAAAAAGGTATTTTTTTAATTAGACTTTTTTTTTGTTACCCCCCCTATAATATTATATATATAATAATAATAAAGGCATATACATACTCCTCCTTTTTTAAAACCCCTTTTAGTCACCCCGAGCCACTACAGCCACACCCTTTTATTTAATTAATATACAAATATATATAATAATATATAATAAGTATTATTTTAGAATTAGTTTTAATAACGTAAATAAATTATATATTTATTAGTAAAAGAAAATATTAGAAGACTATTTATTATTTAAAATACTAGTTTATTAACTTAAAATAATAAAATAATAAAAATTAAATTCTTAATTATTCTATAGGTAATAAATCTATGATTATAACTTAAAAATTACTAAATAGAACTTATATTCTAAAATATTTTATATATTTAGTTTATTATTATACTATTAGTAATAGTATAAATGCTAGCCCACTAGTATACTTATTATTTAATTAAGTAGCTGTTTAAATAAATATTATTCTTTAAAGTCAGCTCTTATAAGTCAACTTTTAATTATTACGTATACGGTTTAGTATTTAATAAAGTTTCCTTACTATATTTGTACCCCTAGATTAAGGTCTAGATATACTTTTACTTTTCTGTAATAGTATAAATATAATATTATTATTAAAATATATTTATTAAAAGCTTTATAATATTATAAGTAATAAATAACTACTTAGTTCTAAAATATATAATTTATTCTATAAATTATAGTATAAATATTATAGTTTTAAATATATAGAATATAAAGCTATATATATAGTTATATATAATTTTTAAAAAAAATAATTATTTAAAAACTAAATAATTTTATAATTTAATTAATGTACTTTACGAGCTTTATAAAGCCGTGGCACAACGTAATAATAAAAACTTAATAAATAATAAATAGCTTAATATAATACTAATAAGGCTATATATATATAGTATAAATTTTAAACTTTTAAAAGTTATACTTCTTTCTTTTAGTAAGGATAAAATATTTTACTAAATATAGTAACCCTCCGCTTATATTTTAATTATATATTTATAAATTAGCGACTACTTATAATTGTTTTTAAGGTTATTAGTAATTACTACTTATAATTATATATAATATAGTTAGCCTAGGGGGTTACTAGGCGTATAAATTTTAAAACTAAAAAAAGTTATTAAACTATTACCTAGAGCCTATATAATTAAATATCTAGCCTTTAAGTAAGTTTAGTTATTTATCCTATACTTTATACTATATTATTAATTCTTACTTTTTAAAATTATATTTTACTATATTATAATCTTTATAGGTTTTTTTTATTTTTAAAACGTTTATTACTATACTAATTTTAAATAGATTACTAACTTACTGCTTATTATACTAACTACTTCTAGTAATAGTAATACTTTAAGCTAATATAAAATTTAAAATTAACTAGAACTATTTACCTACGTATAGCTTATTAATAAGTCTTATACTAATTTATACGTATATAATCTTTTAGTAAAGTATAGCTTTTTTAAATATATTATCTTTAGCTACTTTAAAGCCCTTTTTAGTATATTATTCTATATAGATAGATTTTAGGCTAATAAAATAAAAGTTTTATAGAAGTAGGTAGTTAATAAAGAAGGGCTAAGAGACCTAATATTATTAATAGAGCTAGAGGTAATAAAGCGATTTTAGGCTTAGGCTAATAAAATAAAATAAATTTATTAGTACGCTTATAAGATCTAAAAAAAAAATTAATTAAGTATTATAAACTTCGGGAAGTTCCTTATCCTTATTTAGTAAGTATTATTAATTAAGTAGTAAGTACTATAGGCAGTATAGGTACTAATAATAGTAAGTATAGTTTTTTTTATCCTATAAAACTGCTAGGTAAGCTAAGTATATATATAATTTACTTTAGTAGGCCTTTACAGTATTATTATTTTAGTAAAAAGTTTAATAGGTAATATAAAGGCTTATACGGAATTAGGTAAAAAAATATTATTATAAATTACGTAATAAGTCTATAATAATATTATTAGTTTATAATATTAGTAGGCGGGGTAAAACGCGATAAAAATAAAATATAAAAGAATAAATAAGCCTTTTATACTCCTACTTAAGAGTAATAACTTTATAATTATTATATATATAAAAAATCTAAAAATTATAATTAATTTAAAATCTTTTACTTTATATTCTATAATAAATAGAAATATTATTTTATAATTTTTATATACGTGTATTTTTTAACTGTATTCGGGAATAACTTTTTTTAGCTTATACCTTTTTAGACTAGTGTTTTAACACTACACTTTACCTATTTTTTATATAATATTTTATAATTTTCTTAGTACCTACGTAATTAAAATAGAATTATAATTAGTATATAGAGATATAGAGAATATAAAATATATATATTATATTTATTTATTTTATTATAAGCTGTTTAGTATTTATTAAGTTCTTATTATTATATTATGCCGCGGCTTTATAAAGCTCGCGAAGTATATTATATAATATTTACTTTATAAGAAAAATATAATATTTATTTTAACGTTATAAAAAATAAAATATATATAATATATAGTAAGAGTTTTATATATATAGTATAATAATATTATACGTTTTATATAATATAATATTTTATAAATAGAAACTTTATATAATATTATAATAAATCTATTTTATATATTTTTTTATAATTTTATACTTATAAAAGGATAGATTAGTAGTAAGTAATTAATTAAATTTATATTAAATATAGCAAGAGATAATATTAATAAACTAATATATATATTAAGTAAAGAATATAACTATAGTAACTAGAGGCGACTAAAAAAAACCAGAAGAGAGTATATAACGTTATACTTAATAAGTTAAAAAACAAAGTAATATAATATTTCTATATTAAAGAATGTCTAGTCAGTATTTATAATTCTTATAGCACAACACGAAAATATAATCAGAATCACATATTAACCTTAGACAAGACGTAAAGTTAGACCGGATTTAATTATACACGTATAAAGAGTCTGGAGGCTTATAAGCAAGAGCATCCGGTCACTATAGCTACCCTTCACCCCACTAATCATCAGCTACACTCCCGGCATCTATAACCTATAGATGCTGACGGCGTCTCTGCATATACCCGGCCCAAGAGGGGACAAGCATGCAGATACACAGTCTCGTCCTACATTAAAAACCGTCTGCCGCCCAATCGAACCATATTCAGCTCATTCGCTCGGTAATTGCGCGTTCTCCAAAATATCTTCCCCAAAGCGGTCCACCACTCAGATCCGCGAAAGCTCATGGAAGCTCTGCAAGTCATTTGGTTCTTGCTCCTTGTCCTCTTGCTCACTTGGTTGGTCCGTATCCAAGTATACTTGGTCTATTCCGGCCGTGAACAGCATGTAGGTGTAGAACTCCCGTATTAGCTGTCGCCATTCGCCTATCTTGTGTTGGAGCTCGTCCTTCTCTCTGGTATCACAGGCTCGTTGCGCTCTTTCTTCCTCGACCTCTTTCCTTAGACTGCGGATATTGGAGTTCTCGACTTGCATCATAGTCTCTCTCCGTCAGCAATTGTAGGCGCAAGGTCTGCTCCCTGCTCATGTTGGGGTACTGGACTGCCGGGCGGGCAACCAATTCGTATCTTAACTGGTCTGTCCTCACTTCAGGTGTGGATTTGGGATGGTTGGTTTTGTGGTCGTTTTTATCCTTGCGCGGCTTTGCGGGTTTGCTTGTACGACGTGCTGCGGGGGACGTTAGCGAACTCATAACCAAAGTTAAAAGGACATTGCACCATACCATCTCCCGGAAGCCAAATGTTGATGACTCCGTTGTCGTTGTCGTCTTCCTTGTGCTCGCCGCCGCTCGCCCTGCTGCTCTCCACCTACACCACGTCGGCTTCGACCATATCCTGGACATCGACGTCCTCTGATCGTCGATCACCCACCTGTGCCGACCTGATCGCTTCTTCTCCGCTTTTGTCATTGAGGAAGTGCCGCACTAGCATATCCCAATTGCTTGCAGCAATCGTTTTTTTAGAGCCCGCGCACACCTGGATCCAGTGGAGGAAAGGTCTTACCCTTTTTCCTACCGTTTCAGCCGTTATTCCATCCTTTTTGCTCATGATGCGGTCCAAGGGGGCGATGTATGTGCAGCCAGCGGCATACTTTCCCACTAGCTTGGGTATCGACGCTCGATACACACAGTTCCAGGCATCGAGGTGGTTTTTATCCGACTGGAAATATATATATGGACCGCACATGTTAGAATTAAACCGTAGTCCTCCAAGAGATTAGGCTTTGGGTTGGCTTCCTGTTGTTGGTGTATCTGGAATCGGTTCGAGAGATGCTATGTACCGATTTTCGTCGCGTGCGAGAGCCCATGACCCGTATCTATGACTCGCCTTTCGTATTTGCTCAGCTTGATGAGGCCGTCACGCAGGCCTCCCATCTGCTCTTCGGTCCGATCTTTTCTACGTGCCTCGTTTTCCAAGGCTTCACGGGCCGCTGCGTTGAGGCCGTGCATGCGATTATCCGCAACTGGCGCTGGGGGCTCGCCGGGACTAGCCATTGCGGGCCACTTGTGCGGTTGCAAATCACCTGGGGTGGGAGATTGGAGAAGGAGCCGTGGTACGCGCTCTGGAAGCCGAGGGATGGGCGTAGAGTGGGCTACTTAGAGTGGGCAAAGATACGTGGATGGGGAAAAGGTCTGAGAGTGCGTCGTGCTTGCAACGACAATGGTAGGCAGAGTAAGAGAAAACTAGATAGAGTGACAGAAAACTAGATAGAGTGAGAGAAAACTAGATAGAGTGAGAGAAAACTAGATAGAGTGAGAGAAAACTAGATAGAGTGAGAGAAAACTAGATAGAGTGAGAGAAAACTAGATAGAGTGAGAGAAAACTAGATAGAGTGAGAGAAAACTAGATAAAGTAAGAGAAAACTGGGTAAAGTTAGAGAAAAGTAACTAATAGTATTATATTTATTTAAAAAATTAAAAAAAAAGTATATCTTTTAAACTATAATAGTATAAATAAAAAAATCCTTATATAAAAATAAAAAAATTAAAGTTTACTAGTATATAAAATAAATTTATTATTTTATTACTTTATTACTTTATTATTTTATTATTCTATTATCTTATTATTTTATTATTTTATTATTTTATTACCGTATTATCTTATTATTTTATTGCCTTATTATTTTATTATCTTATTACTTTATTACCTTATTACCTTATCGCTTTATCACCTTATTATTTTATTATTTTATTATCTCGTTGTTGTATTATCGTACCGCCTTATTATTACAACTATTAATATTTATTGTGCGCTGCATCTCGCCGTCTTAATCAATCCATTAATACAGCTGCGAACGCCAACGCGAACCTATCAGTGCAGTGTGGGGTCACCACGATGCTGTCTGGGAATCCAGCACATCACGAAGAATTCTGTGGAAGGATATGGCATCGGAGAAGCATGGGAAAGGTTGGAGGGCACCACAACTGAAGCTACGTCAACCGCATAAAGACAGCCAGAACAATGGGCCTAGACTAAGGAAGCTCGGCACTGGGAAACTAGGTCCTAGCTGCGGTTCGTGTTCACCGTGAGCATAAAAGCGGGCAGTAAGGGATCGACTTTGAAGCCGTGCTCAGGTCACGACTAATAGCGATAAGCTGCTCCTCAACGGTCGGTGTGTTGCGTGCTGGTCAACGGGTCAAGAGCCCAGATGCTCAATATACCGCGGTATATTTAATTAATAGGAAATTGCAGTACCGGAGCTAACTTTACTAATAGGCTCTTAGATCCCTACAACATCGAAACAGCGCGTGTAACCTAGGCTAGATATGTCTCGAGCCTGCGTCAGAGGCCAATCCACATCTGCTTGGGTCGTCATTTGCTACTACAGAAAGACGGCCGGGCATCGCAGTACCCCAACAGGCACAACTGCTTTAAGTCGACTGGTAGGCATAGCATTCTATAGCTTATTAGGGATAATTAAGTGGTCGGTCAAATGGCTTACTATGGGCTAGTTAGAGGCGTGCCCTTTTAACACTTTTACTAATAATTCGCAGCATACTACCCATATATAGTCATCTCGTTAACTCCCAATTATCGCGCCAAATCCTTTTCAGCACTGCAATACCAAATATTACAAGCAGGGTCTAAAGTATATCGTTGCGGCTGTTCACCATTCACCATTCACCGTTCACCGCTCCAAGCGTCTTCGCCTCTCTACAATCTGAGTTTGTATATAATGTCCGGTCCGCCTAATCCCGGCCCTTCATCAGACTTGCAGGCTTGCTTGCCTAAGCTTGAGTCAACCCTCCTGCCTCCGTGTGCGCCTTACAAACAGCCTCCAGGCGCCATCCATCCGGATCAATCACAAATGCTGCATAATAACACGGTTCATAGTGCCTCCTCAGGCCGGGCTCGCCATCGCCCGTGCAGCCGAGGCGGATCGCCTGCTCATAGAACTCGCGGACAGCTGCCCGCGTCGGCGCGTTGAAGGCAACGTGACATCCCGGGCCGGGGGCCGCCGCGTGCTCGCCGACCTCGAAGATGGTGACCATCTCGTGGTCTGCATCCGGACCGAAGCCGAGCGTGCGCCGCTTACTCGAAGGCGGTGAAGAAGAGGTGGCTGGGGAGGGTGAGGTAGCCTCGTTGTCGTAGATGAGGAGCAGCCCAAGGGGTGCCAGGACGGCGGCGTAGAAGGCCTTCGAGGTTGCGTAGTTCCGTACACCGATCGAGATGTGGCTTATTGGTCGAGGATGAGCAGCCATTTTGTACTGTAGGATGGTGTCGCACTTTTGTGTGCTGAGGATGATTGTTCTGATGGAACTATGAAAATGCAGTGTTGTGTGTCTTGTGTTCAGCTTAGCTAACTACTTCCTACTCTAAGGAATGTTGCGGAGAGAGTATCCGGACTCTTCGTCCGATAGCACGTGCTACCTTCTTAGCGTCAAGGCACCAGCATTCGGCAAATCTCTTAAGCCAAGGAGTGCCGACGTTATTCCGGCCAGCCTCCTGGTCTCTGCGCAGTCGCGCCTTCGCCGCTCTTTCTCCAACAGGAAAATCGGCGCTGCATTCTACGACCGGTTTAAAGGGCGGTGACTCGAGTCCACAAGCTGCTCAACGCCACTACTCAGAATGAGGAGTGACCGGTTTGTCTCCCTGCACCTAGTGTTATCAGCATGTAAGCTGTGTCAGCATCATGTTTAAGGTGAAGTGTGACTACAACGATCCAATACCTGGGAGTGTGTGACAAGATAGCTAAAGGCTTATTAACCAGCAACCTTTAAGCCCTCATCCAGTAAATATATATAGACGGAGCTTCCGTGCTAAAGGAATATAGTACTAATCCTTAATAATACTAGTAGATTAAGTTAAGTACTTTTTAAAGGATTTTACGTTTATTCTCCTTCTATATAGTTAATAATTAATAATTATAGCTTAAAGATTTATTAGGAAACTAAATAGATATAGATAGTAAGTAGGATAGTACTATATTATAGTTACTATATATTACGGAGGCTTAAAAGTAGATATTAAATATTAATATTTAATAAGAATCTATGTATAGGGAGCTTACTAAGTACTCTAAAATAAAATAAAAGTATATACTAAGACGCTAGCTTCGCTAGTATAGATATACTTATTTTAATACTTATATTTAAGTAAAAAGCACTTTTATACCTATAATACTATTCCCTCCTCTAAGAAGTTTTATTTTTAAAGTTTTATAACTAGTTCTATATATCCTTAACTTTTTATATAGTAAGATAGAGTTAAATATTTATAAAAATAAAATATTTCTATTAGAGTAGTAAAATATATAACTATTTAAATAGTAAGCTATAAAATTACTTTTATTATAACCTAACTATTAGAGTTATAAGTATAATAAATAAGTATAGCTTTTTTTATCTACTATTTATACCTCTAAGAGAGCCCTTTATACTAAGTTATATCGTCTTTATAGTTCTATTATACTATTTATTTACTAGTTATATTTTATTATTTATTAATTATTAGTCTTCTACTATTATTTATTATTAGTTAATTATTTATTTATTATAAACTAAATAATAGCTATTTACATATCGTAAGCTTTTAAAAAAAATATACTTAATTATTAGAGCGTCTACGGATAACGCTAGTAGTATTTTATAAAATATTCTTAATAGTCTATAATATTAAAGTAAGATTGCTAGTCGGGGTTATTAAAATTTTTTTATTTAATAAGAAATTTTTATAATTCTTTACAACTAGTATTAAAGTTAATTATATATTTATTAACCTTATAATTAAATATTACTTTAATATTATAAACTAGCAGATTTTTTTTATAGTAACTAGTCTTTATAGCTTTTACTACTACTCTAGTAGCAGCGTTATATTCTATAAATAAAATAACTATAAATAAAATTATAAATAGATATCCTTAAGCGTAATATAATTAGTAAAGTTAAGTTTAAAAATTTAATTTATACTACGGTAGTTATCTAGTTACTTTTTATAAATATTTATAACTTTAAATAGTTTAAGATTTTTATTTTTTAGTCTTTTAGAGTAACGCGTATAGACGTTACGCGCGTTAAATATAATTTAGTTACTTATATAAATTTCTAGGGCTAGTAGTCGTTAACTATTAGCGTATTTTTTTATTTTTACCTATATTTATATTAGTGCTAGACGCAGTTATTATCTTATATAGTTAATATATATAAAAAGTCTATTTATAGCTTACGCGTTACGTGTTACTTTTTATTCTTTTAGTAGTATACTAGAAGGTTTAGTACCTATATATAATAAATATTTCTTTATAGCTTTAAATAGTATTATACCTATTAACGTAATATTACTATTTACTTTAAATTTTATAATGGGTAATAGTTTTCCTTAGTTATTTTACTTATAATTAATAAAGTAATATAAATAAGCTTTTAATATTTAATTAGTAATTTTTATTTATCTATTTATTTTTAGATAGAAGACTATAGATAGCTTTAGTATTATACTAACTCTTTTATATAATTATTTTTAAAACTAGAATATAAATTATATACTATAATTAATTATAAATTTTAATAAGTACTCCTCTTCGCGCTAGACGTACTTAATAAAAACTTAAATATAAGTTTTAGTATTAAAGGACGTTAAAAATATAAACTTTTTTTTAAACAATTAGTTAACTAAAATTATAATATATTTATAATTGTAACTATTATAGTAGCTTTTAGATAGTAATATAATAAAGTTAATAAATATACTTATCTAATATATATTTAGTATAGGTAGTAGGTATAGTAAGCCGTGCTTACCTTTATATTTTAATTTTACCCTAAAATAAGTAAAGTAATTATATATATAACGGGCGACGCTGTTTATATAGTATAGCTAGTAATAATATTATAATAGTTATATATACGTTTTATACTTACTATTATATTTAGTAACGTAGTTATTATAGTAAAATTATATAAGATATATTTAAAATTCGTTACTATAAGATACGAAAACTTTATTATTAATATATAATAAGTTATTATCTAGATAATAGTCTTATAGTTTAATATAAATATTAAAGTTATAATAGAATTAGTAAGGTATACGGCGTACGCTGCTCTCTATAGTATTAATTATAGCTTTAATAATATTATTATAGAGACTAATTACTTTAAATAGCCCTAATAAGTCTATATTATTAGCGTCCTTATAACTATTATAAAGTTTTAAAGTAGCGTCCTTATTATAACTATTAAAAATAAATAGCTCTTTACTAATTTTATAGACCTATTAAGATAAACTTATAGTATTTAACTCTATTATATCTATTAAAATTTTAGCTAAGTATATAGCGTATTAAAAACTATTATTATACGCGGCGTACACGGCGTATATAAGTAATTTAAATTATTTAAAAGGTAATAGTACCTACTATTAGTATTATATTTAATTATTATATATATTTACAGGAATATTTCTAGTTTATTATATTAATATATTAAACTTTATACCTTTTTTACCGGGCCTATATTTAATTATAAAATTAAACTCTAATAAGAATTTAGCCTATTAAACTTACTAGCGATTTAATTATTTAATTATTATAAAATATTTTAAAGCTTTATAATTAAAAAATACCTTTATAGAGTTAAGTATACTAATAAGCTTAAGTTACTACTCTTTAAAAACGCGGATAATTACTATAAGCTTTTTATTATAAATAGGGTAGTTAAGCTCTATAAGTTTTATTTTTATTAAAAAAAAAGTAATAGGCTATAGAACGTCGTCCTTATACTAAAAGAGTATACTAATAATAACTTAATTAGACGTATTAGTCTTTATAATTATACGTATATTAGGGTTAAAGTAAGTAAATATTAAAGCGTTAATAAAGGCGCGTTTAAGCTACTTAAAGGCCTTTTTAGTAGCTAGTATTAATATAATTCTCCCTATAGCGCTGTTATACGTTAACTTAATTAGCAGTTTTATAACTTAAGAAAATTAATATATAAATTACTAGTAAAAGTTTATAAACCTAATAAACGCTTAAATATTTTAAATTATTTTAAATTATTACTATTCTATAACAGTTTTAATTTTAGCTAAATCTATCTCTAGCTCGTCTATAAATAGTATTATATTAAAATAACTAACGCGTTAAACTAAAAACTTATATTTATTAATATTAAAATATAGTTCTGTTTTATAAAACTTATATAATACTTTAAAGTAATACTGCTTATAATTCTAGTCGTTCTTACTAAAGATAATAATATTATTTAAGTATATAGAGTAAAAGTCGTCTAAGTAATTATATAGTAGCTAATTAATATAATATTAAAAGGTGCTAGGAGCGTTATATAACCTAAAAAGTATAATTATATATTTAAATAGACTAAACCGCGTAAAAAAAATAGTTTTATACTTATTACTTTTTATAATTTAGATTTTATTAAACGCTGTAATAATATTAAATTTAAAAAAGACGCGCACTTTATTTATATAGATAAATATTTTTTTTAATTTTAGTAAAATATTATAATTTTTAATTATAATTTTATTAAGGCGATAATAATTAATATATATATAGATACCTCCTCTAGGTTTCTTAATAACTAGTAGTAGAGCAGTAAATAGAGAGTTATTTTTATAAATATATTTTTTTACTATTTTAGTTTATATATAGGCCTTAATTACTTTAGTCTTTTTACACGACGTCCCGAAATAGTGTTATATAATTAATTAGCTACCTTTTTTAAAATATATTTTATAATTAATACTTAGATATTAGAGTAATAGTTTAGCTACTTTTTTAGGGTTCTATAAGTTAGTAATATAATAAAATTACTTTAGTAATCTTTATTTAATCTTATTAATTATAGGCGGCGGCCTATTTAGTTTTAAATAAAACTTATTAAAGTTAGCTTAAGTAGCTACAGCGGCGATATATTTAGTTTTTATAAAGTTATATAAGTATATTAAATATTATCTACGTTGTTACTTATTTTAAGGCGTACCTAGTCTTCTAGTATTATCTAAATAATAAAGTCTAGATTATAATAAGCTATCTTTATAGTAGTTTTAGTAGAAATAATTACTATATTAATACTATTTTTATTTTTTAATTTAATTATTTTAGTGTAACCATTACTGTACTAGTTATATATTACTTTAATAAGTAAAAACTAGCGTAAATAGTTATTACGGTAATAATTTAATTTAAATATTATTATTTTTTTTACTCTACTTATATAAAAAGTCGTAGACTTTAAACTATAACTATTTAACTATTATATTATATTTAATAATATTAGTAACCTAGTACTACTTTTTACTAATATACCCTCTAATCGCTATACGCACTTTAGCTATATATATTATTTTACCTATAATATTATTATTAGTAAGTTTTAAAATAATAGGGCTCTACGCTATAACTATCTAGAGTTTATAAATATATATAAAATTAGTACTAATAACCTATCTGGTATAGCTACTATTTAAAAGAATATATATAGTAACTAATATTCTATTAAGCGTATTAACTTATACTTTTAATTTTATCTAGTCGCTATAGGGTAGCTTATTTAGTAAATTTTTATTATAAGCGAATAAATAATCTGTTACGCTATATACTATAGTAGTAGTAAATTATTTTTTTTATAAACTATAAGCCGTATAGTAAATATTACTTAATAAGGTAAAAAATAATTATAAACTTAATTAGTTTACTAGCGCTCGTCGCTCTACTATAAAATAATAGTAGAGGGTATTAAAGATTTTCTTTTTATATATAGGCGAGAGTCTTTAAAAGTAACTATTTTTAAAAACTATACTTTTCTTTAATACCTAATATTATAATTACTATTATAGGCGTTATTAGTATTAATATTTTAAATATTTATTATCTAGAGCTACTTAGCAGATACTAAAGCTATAAGGTCTTTTTTATAAAAGTTAGGCTAATTTTAATTAAGTATATAGCTAGGTCTTAGATAATAGATATATACTTTTTTAGCTTAGACTATATAAAATTCTTTTAATAAATAATAATTTAGGTTAAAAGTAAAGTTACGCCTATTATTAAAATTAGACTTTCTACTAATAAGAGCGCTAGCCTATAAAACTTTTTATTATTTTTATTATTTTTACTATTTTTCTTTTTAGGTTTTCTATAAGTAACGTTCTTAAGAGTTTTATATTAAGATAGTTACTAAATAAATTATACCTAAATTTTATTTACTAAGGCTATACTTATTATAGCAGCTTTTAAATATAAATTAAAATTAATTATAGTTTTAAACTTTATTAAAGCGGGTTTTAAATATACTTATATTACCTTATTTTTAAAACGTATTAACTATTTACTAAAGGGTTTATTATTATATTACTATAATTTACTAAAGTTATATTCTACGAGTGTAGTAAGTTACTAATTAATTATACTAAATATTTTTTATAAATCGTTATATAATTCTTATATATTTTAGTATAAGTTATTTAATATTATAATAGCGCGGTTATAAATACAGAAAAATATATAATTTTTATATACTTAATAAAAATACTTAATTTTAGACTACTTATTAGAGAAGAGCTTATATAATTATTAGAATTTTATTTTTATATTTTTAATCCATATATTTAAGTTCTTATTAGCGGTACTATTAAACTTATTAATATTTTTTTATCTATTATTTAAATAACGTTTCTTTTTAAAAATAGTAGTACTAACTACTAATACTAGTATACTATTATATTACTATTAATTCTTATAGGGCGTAGAATAAACTTTATTAGATAATATTAACTTTACGTTACTATAATAAAAAAAACTATTAAAGTTACTAGAGCTATTACTACTATTATTATTAGATAGATTTAAGAACGTAAAATTTTATAGTAATTTATATAATACTATTTTCTACTTCTTTTTATTATCCTTTTTATACTTTTTATACTTTTTAAAGGATTTATTATTAGTTATAATATTATAAGAAGCTTTTACTAACGTCTTTAAATATTTTAGTTTATTTTATAGTTTACGTACTTCTTAAATTACTATAGTAGAGTATTACTTATATTTATTATTATATTAGATTACCTTACTAAGAATCTTATTAGTAGTTAGTTAATACTACTATTTAGTATTTAGTTTCTTTTATAGAGTACGTGCGTCGTCTCTTATACTATTATACTTTTAATAAATATAAGTAACTAATTAAAAGGCGCTATTAAGGTTCTATTTCTACTACTAAATTTATAGCTTTAATTACGCTATATTTATTTTAGTAATATATTATAGTTTTTACGTTTTTACTTTTAACTACTTTATAAATTTAATTATTTATTTAACTATATTTAGGTTACTACGTAACGTACTCTAGTAGTAAAAGTATTTTAAAATAATAATAAATTAATTTTCCGGGTATTCTACTACGCTTACCTAAAAGTTATTAATAAAAAAAATAGTAGTAATAATATACTTATTTATAAATTATTTATTAGGTAGAATATATACTAGGATAAAATATTTATACTTAAATTTTTTTTTAAGGTACTCTTTATTAGTCGTAATAGCTGTCCTAATAAATAATAAAATATTAGCTTTTATAGTCTTAGCTTATTTAATAAATATTTTATAGTTAACTATAAAGTTATACTATAATTACTAGTCTATTATAAATTAACTAGTAATAGTTATTATATTAAAATTTTTATTATTATTATTACTAATATTTAGTAAAATAAAGTAGAAAATACTAAAACTATTTTTATAGTAACTATTCTTTGTAGATTCTTTACCTATATTTACTATTAGGTTTTTTTTAATCTTTTTAGTAAAAGAGCTATTTATAAATTAGTTACTAAACTTATAAAAAATATTTAGTAATTTAGTAATTACACTCTTATAGAGTTTATTAATTTTAAATTTAAAAGTAATTTTTTTTACCGTATTTAGCAATTATAGTAGTAATAATAAAAATAACTTATTTAATTAATTATATAATATATTATTAGCTAGCGTATACTAGATTAATTTTTAGGTATTATACTTTTTAGTAGTGCTATTACTAGCTAGTTTTTAGGCAGCGCTATTACTAGCTAATTTATAAATAGTGCTATTACTAACTAATTTATAAGCAGTGCTATTACTAATTAATTTTTAAGTAGTAGCGTTATTACTAGTTTATTTAAGTAAAATCTTTACGTAAAGGTTTACTATTTTATTTATACTAATAGGTATTTTATATAGTATAGAGAATTGGTCCGCTATAGCTATATAATTAATAAAATATAAATTTTTAGAATTTAGTACTTACGCGGTTTATTATAAAATATTATTTTATAAATATTTTATCTATAGGTATAGAAAAATACGTAGATTATATTATAAAAATTTAAAAATAAATATTAAATATTAATATTTAATAAAAATCTATATATAGGGAACTCGCTATGTGCCCTAAAGTAAAATAAAAGTATATACTAAAATACTAGCTTCGCTAGCGTAAGCGAACCTATCTTAGCGCTTATACCTAAGTAAGGGACGCCTTTATACCTATAATACTATACTTAGTAAGGCGGACGAGCTTTACTAGTTTTTAGTAATAGTTTTATTTTATAGACGGCTGTAACTCTGTATTATAACTAAAATAGCTTACTAATCTAGATAGGCAGTTAATTAAATCCGTAATTAGTTTCTCTCTAATAAGATTTTCTTTTAGACTTATAATCTTCTCTAGATACTACCTAAAGGATAGTTTTATTAGTTTAGTATAAAATAGTACTTTATAGATATATCTATAAGTCTTTTATCTATATTACCGAGTATATTAATATAGTATTTACTATCTTAAAGCTTCTAATTTAAGTAAATAAGATTACGATTAATATCTATTATATAAATAATAGTAGACTAAGTATCCGTAGCAGTAAGGCGTTTTATTTAAATTTTAAACTTAAGCTCGCAGTATAATTATTCAAGGAATATAAATAAAAGTAGGTAAACTCTATAAATTAGTAGTAATCTAGTATATAAAAAATAATAAACCTATTTTTACTCTTATTATATTTATAATAGTAATAGTATATATATATATTTATATATTAATTAAATAAATAGTGTAGCTGTAGTAACTTAGGGCGACTAAAAGGGGTTTTAAAAAAGAAGGAGTATGTGTATACCTTTATTAGTAATAGTATAAATAATTTATTTAATTATTTATATAATATATTACTAGCTAGCGTATATTTATTTAATTTTTAAATATTATATTTTTTTAGTAGTACTATTATTGGTATATTTTAAGGCGACACTATTACTAGCCTATTTAAATAATATTTTTATATAAGATTCTACTATTTTACTTATACTAATAGGCGTTTTATATAGTATAAAAATTAGTTTACTATAATTATATAATTAGTAAAATATAAATTTTTAAAATCTAGTACTTATATAGTCTATTATATAAAATATTATTTTATAAGCACCTTATATCTAGATGTAAAAGAATATATAAATTTTATTATAAAAACTTAAAAAGTAAATATTAAATATTAATATTTTAATAAAAATCTATATATAAAAAACTAACTAGATACTAAAAAGTAAAGTAAAGGTAAAATCTAAAACACTAGCGTCGCTAGCGCGGGTATACCTATTTTAGTACTTATATTTAAGTAAAGGGCGCCTTTATACCTATAATAATTATATAAAAAAGAAATACTAAAGTTACTATAGCTATACTACTATATAAAGTAGTTAATTAATAAAAATAAGTTATAAAAAAAGGTGCTAGTAACTATAGTATAAGGAATAATAAGACCAATACTAGTAACTATAGGGCGCTAGAGTATAAAAATAGTATAATTTATTAATAAATAAGTAAAAATATTATATATATTTATATATTAATTAAATAAAAAGTGTGGCTGTAGTGGCTTAGGGCAACCTAAAAGGGGATTTAAAAAAGGAGGAGTATGTGTATACCTTTATTAAAGATATTATAAATAATAGTCTAAGATAGAAAGAACGTATATAATTCTAATTACAATAATATAAAATAAAGGTTACTAGTATATAAAGAAGAGCTATAGTTTACTATTATAGAGGATATTTAATAATAAGTAAAAAGAAGTTTCTAAAAACAGGATAATAGATAGTTAATATAAGAAAATAGAAATTAATAGCTTAATATATAATTAAATAAAATAAAATATTTTATATTAATTATTTTATTATATTATTAAACCTTTTAGATCTCTATTAAGACTAAAATAAACTAGTAAATAATATATTACTAGTACTTAGTAATATATTCCTACGGGCTCGACCGTAACAGCCGGGTCTAATAGGTTATAATAGCACTTATTAATAGGTTTATAATAAGAAAGAGACCTTTTTATTCTTTTTTAGTACTAACTACCTATTTCCTTTATACTTAAACTGTTATATATTATCTTACCTATACTTATAGGTATTTTATAACGCTCCTCTCCCTCTTCTTCTTATACCTATATATCGCGCTGTTTACTTATATTAGTTATATCTATCTTATCTCTAGGACTGTAAAACTACTATTTTTTATAGTTATTTTAGTAAAGTTACTATATACTACAGCTATAGTAGTTGCGCTATCTTATAATATACTATTTTTTTTATATTTTTTTACTAATCCGGATTCCCCTAATTACCTAAAAGTTTTTAAAACCTAGCCTTTTACTTACCTACGTATATTAGGGTTTTATCTATACTTTATAGCTTTAAGCCTACGCTATACTATTAGTAATATTGTAATATATACTAATAAAAAAGCTATTTATAAATAATATATAAGTAGTTATATTTTTAAATTATAATACTTAAAGTATATTAGCTAGTAATGAAAGTAGTTTAGCCTATAAGGAGTTTAAAATTATAAATAATATATTTTAACTCTACGTAAGTATTACTATTAAACTAATTAAAAATGTCTAGTGCTGTTATAGTAGTATAGTATATAAAAATATATAGCCTACTAGCCTAAAAGTGCTTTATATTTATTATATTTACTATATTTGCTATATATATTATATATTCTATTATTATAGGGTGTTATAATAGAGCTATAGCTTTATAGCCTATTTTTTTATACTATTTTGTATTATTACTATAGCTAGTTTAGAAATACTAGTATATATTAATACCTTATTATATACTATAAATAGCGTAAGCTATTACTGTTATATTTTTTTTTATAAATAGACGCGCTATAGTAGATAAAAACACGTAGTACTCTAAATTATTTAGCTATTACTATATATACTAGATACGATACGTTAACCTATATATATTTTTAGTATACGTATTATATAACTACGTACTATATTTTTTATTATTATACTAAGAATACTATAGAGCTGTTTTATAGGAACCCCTATAGTAGCTAGTAGTTATTTCTTTTAAAATATAGGTACTACGCTAAAAGCGTAGATTTATTTAAAAAAAAAAATATATTCCTACATTTCTATAATTATTTTATAATAGTTAAAAAGTAATAAAATAAAATTATTAATAAATTTTTATAGTATTTTATTTTACTATTTTAAAATAGCTTTTTTAAAAGCTTTTATACTATTTAAACTTAATTCTATTCCTATATTAGCCCTTTTATATATATGTAAATTTTTTTTATTATCCTTATATATTTTTTTATAGTGGCTATATTAGGACTATAGGGAGAATTAAAAAAAGTATAATATTATTATTTTTAAACTAGTTTAAAATGTCTATTATTTTATATATAAAAATATTATTTTATTAAAATTACTAATCTAAACTAATATTAACATAAAGATTATTGTTATAATATAATATAAATAAAGATATATATATACTCCTTCTTTTTTAAAACTTCTTTTAGTTACCCCGAGCTACTATAGCTACACTTTTTATTCGATTAATATATAAATATATAATAAAATAAAATAATAAAAAAAATATAAAATAAGTTATTTAAGTTATCCTATTTTATAGTTAGTTTAACTTCGGATATTAAAACTTTATTAATAGAATTCTTACTATTAAATATTTATATTTATATATTAATCGAATAAAAGGATGTAGTTATAGTAACTATATAGGCGACTAAAGGGTCTTACTATTAAAATAAATAAATAAATTAGATATAGTAATAACTACTAAATTACTTTTACCTTTTATCTAAATAGTATTCTAAATATAAATAATACAATCTTAACCTATAAAATATTTAATATAATTAATATTAGAAAATATAAAACTATAAGTTAATAATATATAAAGAATTATATATTTTAATATTTTAAAAAAATTAAATAACTAATTTTATAATTAATTAATAGCTAGTTCTTTTTTAACTATATTATTACTCTTTTTTATAATATTATTTAAAATCTTATCCACTTTATATTACGAACTTAGTAGAAAATTTTTTTTTTAATCTATATATTTAATAATTTTTTAGTAATTTCTTTATTAATTTTTACTTTTTTTACTTATATTAATAAAGTAGCCTTTCTTTTTAAAATTTTTAATAAATTAATTACTATACTTTGTAAGCTTTATAATGCCGTAAATTTTCGAAATATCTTTTTAAAATATTAATATTATTTTCTTATAATAACTTTATATTTTCTTTTTTAGAACTTTTAATTAAGTTTTTATTTATAACTCTTTTATTACTTTTAGTTACTTTAGAATCTCTATTTCTTTTAACTTTATTTATATTATAATTATTATTTTTTTAATACGTTGTATAGTATTATAAATACTATACCTTTTAGTTACTACTACATCTACTATAGCCACACCTCCTACTTACCCTCTATATAAATATATAAATACTATTAGACGTGCTTTTTAAAATAGAAATAATTATTAGAAGAGAGGTATATATAAAGGTATATATATACTTCCCCTTTTTTATACTGCTTTAGTCGTTCCGAGCCACTACAGCTATACTTTTTATTTAATTAATATATTAATATACAATATAGAGATTTTTATTTTTAACAAAAATTTAATTTTAGATTTAAGTTTTATTAAATTTAGTACTATTTTAATGGAAATAAAAGTTTAAATTTATAAAATCTAAAAGATATTTTAATATACTCTAATACTGATAATATATTACGTAAGCAGTATTTATATAATTAAAGTTTAAATTTTTATTATTAATAAAAATATATTATTAGATTACTAATTGGAGTGAACTAGATAATACTTATTTTTAAAGTAAAAGATAAATTTAAACTAGCTATAAAATAAAATAATCTAGACCGAATATATATAATAGGCAAGTAATTAGGTAACCTAGTTATATAATTAACTCGTAATTAAAGAGGGTATATAAGTCTTAATATTACGATACTAATATATTTTAAAACTTAAGTTACGTAATCTATACTAGTCCTAAATAGTATAGTTAAAATTTTAGTTAAATATATTTATTAATTAAAAAATTATAAAAACCTAAGGAAGGAATTAAATAAATTATTATATTTTAGTAATTTTAATATATTATATATACTTACTAAGCAGTTTCTAAAATTCTTATATAAATTTTTATAATTTTCTCTTTAAAACAGTATTATTTATATATTTGTAATATTATTAGTTAATCTTAAATAATTTTTTAAAAAAGATATCTTTTTTAATATATTTTTTTTTCTCTCCTGTAATATAGACTATAATACCTATAGATAGTAAGGCTTTTTAGCCAGTACTAAATAGCTTTATTATACTTTTTTATATATGTACTACTGTATATATACTATATTATAATATAGATAAATAATTATATAAAAGTAATACGTATAGTATATTTTATATAATTAAAGTTATTTTTATACTAACAACTATTTTATTAATAATATTTATAAAGCTTTAATATACTACTAGGAGACTTTATCTTTATAAATAATAAAATATAAAATAAATACTAACTATAATAGCTATAAACTAGAATTTAATAATTAAAATAAGTAAGTATATACTATATTTATACTATTGAGTATAAGTACTAAATAAATAATTTTTATTAATCTACTATTTATATAAGACTCTTATTTATAAATTTTATTACAAGAGAATAGATATAGTAGTAATATAATATAGATAGTTAAATATTTCTTTACGTTTATCCGTAAGAGCTGTATTAACTTAGTATACGCTACGTCCTTACTTAATATAGTAGGTAAAAATAGAGACACTATAACTTAGGACCTATTAAATATAGGATTTTTTAAATTTTATAGCTAGTAGAGTAATAACTTAACTAATAACTTATTAGGCTATAGTAGTAATAACGGTAGGATAATAATTATAAAATAAAAATTTAATTATTATAGGTAGAATTATAGGTTGTATATAGCGCGTTTAAAGGTAAGCGTAGTACCTTTTTCTTCTTTTTATAATACTATCTAAAATATTTTCTTTAGATTATTATAGCTAGGAGGACTTCGAAGCCCGCTTTTAGGCGCCTAATAATTATAACTAACCCTAGCTAGTTAACGGTAATAATAGTAATTTTAATTTTTATTAAAAATCTAAATAACTAGTAGAGCTATTTTAAAGACTACCTAAAATATTATTATAAGTTTATAAAAAAGGCTAGTCTAGGGCTATTTTTTTCTCTTAGCGTCTTTAGTTCTAGATTAGTTATATTATAACTCTTTATTCTTAAATATAAAGTAATTTTTAACCTTAATAATAACTTTAAAAATAGGTTATTTTTATACGGTAATATAACAGAGCTAGTAAAATAATAGTTTAAAAGTGCTAAAAACTTACTAGATAAGATAGAGGGTAAGATAGAGGGCGAGATAGAGGGTAATATACGCTTAAAAATAGGTAAAAAGGAGTTCTTTAAGGCGGCGCGAAGAAAGTAAGCATAGTTTTAATAAAAGAAGCTTATTAAAATAGTTAAAATTATTTAAGCGCGGGAATATACGTATACGTAAAAATAAAATTTTAAAACAGGTAGTAGTAGTAAAAGAAAAATACGCTATAGCGTAGTTGTATAGAAGCTTACTATTAGAAAGTTAACAGTTATTATAAAAAAATTAAGAGATTTTATAAAAAATAGCTTTAATTACTATTAAAAAGGTTCTAGGTTATTAGTACTAGTAAAAAAGTTATTATAGTTACTATATAAAAAGCTTATTAAGAGTTAGTTAATTATATAATATAGTAGAAGTTTAAACAGCTAGTCTAGAATTGTGTAACGTTACGGTAATAACCCTAGGGGAGGAAAGATAGTTAAATATAATAGGGTATATTAGTACGTATAAAATCGATACGCTACTTATAAACCCATAAAGGACACTATTAATTAACAGGAGAAAATGATGTTTTCACTATGTATTCAAGGGGAACTTGGCAAACAATGGAACACTTGGATCGTACCCTGTTAGATTAGCATGCGTAGGTACCCCGGGGATCTCAACCGGACAATTATAAGATTTTTACCCCGACGAATTCAGCTCCGTTACGACATTACATAGCCCTACTGTTCGAGATACCCACGCACTTCCTCCCGTTCCCGATGTCCGTGGATCGGGAACCTCTTCAAGATATCCGAAATCACCGCCAAGTCCTCGTCGTTGAGCTTGACCGGCGCAGCGTTCTCCTTGACCCTGGCCTCCGTAGTAGCGCCAGGGATCGGCAGGATCTCACCACACCCATCTTTCCCGCTATGGGCGATGACCCAGCCGAGCGCAACTTGTGCCGGCGTCGCGTTCTTCTGCTTTGCGAGCTTCTCGACTTCGCGCACGAGCTTGAGGTTCTCGCCGAAGACATCGGGCTGGAAGCGTGGCATGTGACGGACTATCGAGTCCTCGGGGAGGTCTTCGTATTTCTGGAACTGGCCGGTCTGTGTTGATGTTAGCGGTAGGTCTCAGAGTAGTGAGTAGATACGTGGGTAAAGGGAGAACTCGGACAGGGCGGCACAATCATAACTTGCCATGTATTGCCCCAAGATGTACAGTACAAAGGCATAAATAATAAATATCGAGCCTCTTGATCAGCGCGAATTTTCTGTCGTTCGGCCTTTGCATTACATATCCTGGAGCAACACGTATGGCCATACGTCGATCAAGGGTACGTGCTTTTGCCTCGCCCGCTGTGAGATAAGAGGGTCTGAATCATACCAAGAAGCCTCGTCCAAGCGGTGAGTACGCAATAATAGGAATCCCCAGCTCTCCGCACGTCTGGGCAACTCCGTTGGTGAGGATATCCGTGCTCCACAACGAGAACTCCACCTCGACCGCCGAAACGGGATATATCGCATGGATCTTTCGGATCGTCTTCGCGTTTACCTCGCTCAGACTGAGGCCGCCTACTTTGCCAGCCTTGACGTACTCCACGATCGTGCCGATCGTCTCTTCAACGGGTACATTGGGGTCCAACCGCGCGGCTTCGAACAAATCCAGATACTTCTTGCCGTTCAACATCCGGAGACACTCTTCGATGCTGCGCTGGATGTTCTTGCGCGAGCCATCGACCTGGGCCTTGCTTCCGGGGATGCCTAAACGTGGAAGTACAAGGTTAGCTAAAATATATCTATTTTATGATGTCTTAGGCTGTCGAGTTGCCGCATGATAGGTAATACAACAGTCAACTATAAGACATATTTACTTTGTACTGAAGCGTTACGTACAGCCGCCTTTAATAGAGAGGACGACCTTGTCGGCGTCGTCGGGATACTTGGTGAAGTATTCGGCAAGAAGTTGCAGCGAGTTACGCTCGGGAGTGCCGTAGATTTCGCCGCCATTCCAGGCGATGGAGCCGTTTTGAAGGGCGGCACGCATCGCGGCGAAGGCTTGATCCTGGGGTGGAGGATCAGCGCGCCATGTCAGGCCTAGATGAAGGTTAGATGAGTCCTTGAGTACACACGGTAGTGGCAAACTGCCCTGAGCCCCAGGATGTATAATACAACGATCGAGGATATTGGAATCATCGCCAGACTAGCGCGTGATTCCGAGCAATCGGCCATTTTATTGTACATCTGGAGTGACACACAGGGTAGATACGCTTGGAGGCGTCCGGATTTTCCCTTTTGATTCACTGTAGAAACGAGTGTACGTACCCATCAGGCCGTAACCGACCTTACCGACTTCTTTGCCGTTGAGCTTGACCATGTTGGTTGTCTAATGCGGTACGTGGATCCCGTTTTCGGAACAATAGGCCTCAGTAACCCTGCGTGCGTACAGACCACATCCGACGTACGATCTACCACTGCGTTGTGGTACAAATTACTGCAGGACGGGCAAACACGTTCTCGCGGAAGATTGGTTAGGTGTGTGTGCGCGCCCTGATGCTATCGTATCCGGCGAGGGAATTGAGCGAGTTGGAAGCCGTGCGAACCGGTAATGGAAGGCGATGCTCTCTCGATGTCATCGCACTTTATATGTGACACAAAGTAGTCGACTCGTCCGCTATTGTTCCGTGGTACTCGCGTTGTCCTCGCGTGCATCTACGTCAACAAGGCGAGCTTTCAAAATCCAGCCCCGCTTTTGGGGGGTTAGCTCCGACGAACCCGTGCAAATGCTATCGCCTGAGGCTGGGTCTTCTTACACCCACTTCTAGAACCAATTCTTAGTACACCTATTAGACCTATATTAAATACTTATATACTATTTAACTAATTTTTAAATAGAAAGTCTATTTAGTAAATATTTATTTTTAATTTTTTTTTTTTTATTATTATAGGTAGTCTATTCTTTCAGTCCAATAAAATAAAATTTTAGATTTAAATACTCTACTATTTATTAAGTTCTCGTTATTACGTTGTAACGCGGCTTTATATAGCTCGCGAAGTACGTTAATTAATAATACTCTTCTATTATTAACGTAAAAAGCATTTTTTTATATTATATATACTAGTAAATACTAAATAATTATTTTAAAAGTAACTATTACTATTATAATATTTTATTATATATTTATATTTATATATTAATCGAACAAATAGTGTGGCTGTGGTAGCTCGGGGCAACTAAAAGGGGTTTTAAAAAGGAGGAGTATATATATACCTTTATTATATTTTATTATAATATAAAATTCTATTTAGACTTTTATACTTTTAATACTATTTTATTAATAAGCTATAGTACTTTTGTATAGCTATATAGTTTCTCTATACTATTACTATTTATTAACTTTTATACAGTCCTACTATAAAATATAAAAATAATATTAAAAATTTTTATAAGATTTATTTTAATTTTAAAAATAGTTCTAAAGTAAAATCTATTTTATTTAGCTTAGTAAAAAAAGAAAAGAGTACCTATATATTTTAGTATAGTATTAATATATATCTATTGCGCTAAGGGCGCCCTAAAAAGCCTTTTTACTAAAGTATTAAAGGCTGTACAGTTGAGCGTCCTTTAATAGGATATCCTTTTAGATACGGGATCAACTCATTTACATAAGGCGGATGAGAGGGTAGACAAACACGGCCCTAGTCCGACGGCGGAAGGTTGTCGGCTAGAGGAAAAGTGAGTGAGACGGCGGATCGGGCTTAGTGGTGACGCGGAGTTAAGCATTTTGCGATGCATTGTAAGGCTGCTATCTGCAATGACTCTTACCCCTATAACTAAGACCTCCTAGACATCTGATGAACGCTAAAAGGTCTTGAGAGCGCGACCAATCCGGATGAGATTTGAATGTCATTGAAGCATGTGTCCTATAATCTACCGTGCCTTTTTGACCAAAGGCGCACCTTCAAGATTGTGAAGGACAGCGTTGACAGGCCAGACGAAACCCTCCTCGACTCTATCTGTTTTCCTGTCTTCAATGGTGACAAGGTACTCCACGACCGCCATTCCTATGTAAGCGCCAATACCAGTCAGGATATGCCACCACCTAACAGAAGACACATGTTAGCCAGCTTTCAAGCTTTTCCGGGAACATAACTCACCCGTGTAGCTCGAGTAGGAAAGACCACGGCATACCAAGCGTGTGCTTCACGCCGGTCAAATACTCGCAGAGGTGCTCATCGATATTCCATAGGAAATACCCGAACAATCCGCTCCCTATCATATGTTAACTTCCCATCACCATTGGCGCGAAGACGTTTATTCACCCAGTCCCCAATTCGCTAAGCTCAACAGTCGACTTCTTGAATCAGCACTCGGAATACGCTCGCGGACCAACTGGCGAATTTTCTTGCCGCACAAGAATACCATGGTAGCAAAAGTAATCTGATGCACATATATCTCGTCGGCCCAGCAGTGGTAGACGGAGACGGGGATGAGGACGCCTAGGATCACGAGGGTGGCGGTCCGGCGGGCGGATGGGGACTGGTTGAAAGTTTGCAATTGGTGGAAAAGGGCTCCTACGGCGAGAAACATGGAGAGGTCGTCACCTGTCATCATTAGCTCTGATGGAGGCTACGAAGCCGTCTCGGGGATATGATATGATTAAGCTGCAGGGGTCGAGAACGAGGGCGTATCCGAAGTATTGAACGTAGACGTAATCAGTAGAGAAGATGGATGAACATAAGATCTGGCTCTAACATACCCATCTGGCTGTGATAGTTCAACGTTGCATGGAACCAGGCTGAAAGCACACCGACACCGATGAGACCCCAGTAAGGGAACGCGAGAGTTGAGAGCAGCCCGCCATCTTTACGAGGACCTACCCTCCGAAGGCCGTGGATGCCATAGATAACTGGAGGACATTAGACTTATGGTTCATCGTGGGCCGTTCTGCAAGAAGGACAGACCATATGTAAGATTTGTGAGCGTATTAACAAATTCAGCGATATAGCGCGTGACCACATAGTCCTTCATATAGATCAGCGAAACCCTTTCTGCAGGACTTCAGTCGTAGCGTACCTCTTCGCAGAAGCTTGGAGCTGTTAGCAATTGTTGATACACCAATGACTGTGACTTCGTGCCAAGAACCACTCACTTGTGATTCGAGCTCGGCGTGCCCCAGGCACCGTGTCCGGGGCTCTCCGCGTATGCCCAGCGCATAACGTGAGCCGAGGAATTATATTACAGCGACCATACACAAGCAGAACACTGTTGTCTATAGAAGAGACGCGCTGCGTGCGTGAGAAGTTTTGGTTGGTTGGGCGGAAGCCGCGGCCGGCGACGTGGGGATTGATTGGGCGATTCCTGTTCTAGTCCAAAATAGATCGCACCGAACCTGCTGCAGGCCATGCAAACCTCAGCACAGGGCGCGTGCTTTCCTCTGCAAACAGATTGGTACAGGTAGATTCTCCACGTCATTTGCTCGAGTTAGACATCCTCTGAGCGCAGCCCGCAGTGACCCATAAAAGTACAGGCCCTAGAGTAGAGAAGATAACCTGGTCCCGCGTTGCAGTTCAAGTTACCCAGGTGCATATAAACTAAGGCCGTGCTTCAGAGAACGCAATGGGAGGACATATTGTGAGATGCAACACCATACCATTGAAGGGTACGAAGGAAAGCCTCGTGGCATGAAACATTCCCAAAGATGCGCCTTCAGACGCCCAAAATGCCAGAGTAGGATAGTTTCTACGTGCAGTTCATTGGGTATGATCTTACATTCTCAAACAATATGCTGGAAAGCGCGCGCAGGCGCAGTGCGCTCCGTCAACCCTCGAAAACCAAGACACCTGACGCATGACCTCCAGGCACACCGGACGATAAAACACCAAAATGGATGAACTACTTGTACGTAACATAATAACAGTTTTAAAAAGATCAAGTAGCATACAAAATTTAATACCCGCCCACTCACGCCCAAAAAGCGAACTTTCTAAACCAGGGTCTTACCGCGATTCGAACGCGGGGCCTCTCGCAGCGATGCTTAGTTATCCCTAAGCGAGAATCATACCTCTAGACCATAAGACCTGATTGGTTATTTGATGGACAATTGCTTCGTTGGGACCTCTATAATCTTGAGAAATCACCAAAATTGAGCAACAACACATTCGTTGGAAATGGCCAAAGACGGCAGAAACAAGACGACGGGCAGCAATGACCGCACCGAGACGGGTAAATTTGCGATGTTGGCATTAGATATGATTGGATCCGCTTTGGCGGCCCAGCTTGCAGGCCTCGGACCACGCATCGGGAGCCGAAGCGAAACGCAAGCAACACCACCTCAGGATTTCTTTTATCGTCGTTACCGACCTGAACAGATCATGCGACAACCACCTCAATGGCACCGACGGCCACCGTAATCGACACCGTAAACCGCAGTAAACAAGCCATTTATTGACGCCTATGCGACAATCTGTCGGTAAGTCGATTGTAATGGTCGCTGCTTCTCAACAATCGTTCCATTCTCAATCAGCGTCCTGGGAAACAAAATTAGTTGCATGCTTGTAATACACTCAGACGGTCTAGGGAATACACTCTTCAATCAGTATAGATGTTGCGAACTACGTGCAGAGCAGGATGTGAAAATGCGGCCGATGGAATTCCTTATTAAGCCATGCGACAAGTCACCATTCCATAGTACCTAGGTACCTCACTGATTTTGGATGTACTCACTCTCCAATATAGCATAATCGCTTTCCAATTTGACCGAATCTTGGAAACATTGCAAAGAGGTGCAATCATCTGCAGTCTGCAATTGTATAGGTGTCAAGATGTACGTGTTGTGTCGAGGGCCGTCAATCAACGTACTTTGCGAGCTTCATGAAGCCGCGGTGTCGAGGGCCGTATACACACCAGATGTGACTGCGTCTTATGGATCGATTTAATCCCAGGATATACAACATAGAGACGACGAACGATGTCTAAGGCCGCCCGTACTAGCATGGCTGCCGACATACGCGAGTAGTCAGTGGGACGGGTTTAATAGAGTGAGTATTCCAGTACCTATAGCGTTCTTTAGGACGGTCCGGGATAGTTGTTTTACATGGTTTCTTCCTATGGCGCTTCCTTTGCTATCGGGCGCTTTACCGGCGAACATGGTTCGCTTGCAATGAGGTGGAGTAAGGATAGAATGCATCATCGTCGACCAATGGGGGAATCTTTTCCTGGAGGAAGAATATGGCTACATGTGCAGGCAGTTGCCAACAAGAAGCAAGGTTTAGGATGGAAGAGGTGGTACATGTCGACCTGGGTACTTCTTATTACCACCGACCTTGTACGCGCAACAAAGTAACCTCCTATTAGTTAGTATCTAATAGAAATTCATATATAGCTCTTTTATGTAAAATTTTTTATCGGAACTAGCTATTTTATATATTATTATATTAAACCACTTACTATTCTCTAGGACTTATATATTTGTTTTTAAAAAGAATTCTACTTTAGTATTAAAAAATTATTACGATTTAGGTGTCTCCGCTCTAGATAGGAGCGTGCTTACGTGATAAGGGATATATAGTCTACGCTACGGGGTTTTTAACTAAGTAGTAATTTATCTCTTCTCTTTTATATAATATATTCTCTCTAGACAATAATAATATACGTGCGCGAGGCAACCGTACTAATAGAAGTTAATAGATTTAATAAAATAGTATTAAGGTTATTATTTAAAAGTATAAACTATAGTTAATAAGACTACTTTACTATATATATAAATTTTTCGCCCGTTTACTATACTTATATTTATTTATATATATTCTTTACCTCTATTTCTACGCTTATATTTAATAATAATAACTATTTTAGGTGCAGCTATACTGCTATTTTATTTAAAAAGGTAATATATTAATAAATAATTTTATAAACTCTATATTAATACTCTATTTAACCTAAGGCTCCTTAAAAAAAGTAAAAAATAGTAGATTAAGAATAATCTTTATTAGTATATACGTTTAGCTAAGTAAAACTTTAAAAGTAATAGCTTTAAGCTATAAATTAGGCTTTTTATACTAGTTTAGTTACTATACTACTATTTAAGATTAGAATTTAATATAGGTAAGTAATTACCCCTTTTTTATAATAAATAACTAATCTTAATAGGACTTCTATAATAGTATATTAAGAATAAGCTACTTAAAATTAAAGAGCTTTTTAAAAAAAATTATAAAAAAGGCCTTATAAAGGACCTATAAAACCCCTTTTATTATAAAATATTAATAAAGAAGGAGAGAGCGTATTTTAACTTTTAAAGGGGGTAGAATATTTTAAAAAATAACTTACTATAATTTATAATTAGTATATTAGATATAGATAATAAAATTACTATATAGATTATTATAGGAAAATTATTTTATATAATATATATTCTATACGTCTTATATATTATGCTATATTACTACCCTACCTAACCCCTAATAGAAATAATAAGTAGATTTAAAACTCGGTCTAGAGGTATAAATATAATAAGGAAACTCTATTAAGTTGTAATCCGGTAGGGTAGCACAGTGGGTAAGGGCCTAAAAATATATAGATTTATTAAATTTTAACGTTATTTATATATTAGAGGTTTAATTCCTTTTTTTATTATAGGTATTTTTTAAATACGCCTACTTTACTAATAAAAAGTAAAGTTTTTAAAAGTATAGGGCACTACTAGGAAATTAATATAAAACTATAAAAAACTAAAATCTCTATATAAAATATATAATATTTAAAGGTATTTTAGGCTAATATTACTATCTAAAGTTAAATAAAATAAAATTTTATTTCTAAATAGACTTAGCGTAGTGAACTAGACCTAGTTAAATTATTAGATTAGTAATTTAATATAACTTTATTTAGTAATATAACCTATATATATTAGTTAGAAGTTAAAGAGCTAATTTTAGAGTATTTAAAAAATAAAGTACTTTCCTTAAATAGTTACGTAGCCTTAATATAAAAGGCTTATTTTTTTTTATAAAAAAAAAGGTTATAATCTATATATATAATATTTTACTTTAGTACATTTTATATTATAAAAGAATAAAATATAATTAATAAGTATAATTAAAAATAATACCTAGAGAGTAATATATTTTTTTTAAAAAAAAAGTTATATAAGTTTAATAAAATAGAGTAGGTAGTACTAAACTAAAAAAAATAAAAATTATAAAAGGGCGAGTTTATTTATTTTATATACTATATTTTTAAATAGTTTAATACTTTTAAATATATTTATTTATATATATAATAATAATTAAAAATATTTCTATTATAATATTTAATATTTTAAAACTCTTATAATACTGTCTTTATAATTTAATTATGTATAATAAATAGTTTTTAAATAAAATTATTATTTATAATCTATATTAAAAGCTACTAAAAATCTACTTTTAAAGAAATTTAAATAAAAATTCTTACCATAAACTAGAAATTAATAAATTACTTACTATAATATATAAATAGATAATAACTAATATTAGAGTACTAATAATATAACTTCTCACTAACTTAACGGTGCTTAGGTCTATATGATTATTTGAGCAGTAGTAGTACGGAGCGAGAGACTTTAGAGTACATAGCTGAAACTGTAGGAGTGATTGACTAGGTGAAGCGCAGAATAGCTGAAAAGTGAAAGGCCTGCGTTCCGTACGCTCGCAAAAATAGTAAAAAAAGAAAAATAAGAGAGAAAAAAAAAGAGGGAAACACGGTACGAGCAATACAATATATTGTGTCCATCGCACAAAGACTCTCGTTTTATCTGTTGAACAACGGATCTTGAAAATATGGATGCGGTAATCGAGCCCTGGCTGAACTCGTTGTGCCTTCTGCATGGCCTGCATGTGGGTGTTCCGCGGGGTGAACAGGGAATAAGACACTCGCGCTCAACTCGGCAGGCATTAGCAACGAATGACGTCTACGGGAATTGCAACCCTCTCGATGAGCCTTTACCAACTGAGCGACTCACACCACTGATGCTGCCATGGCGGAGCTGTCGCCGCAACTGTCGCCGCATTCTTTCCTCCCCGCCGAACCGGCGGACAAGTCCGGGGACGATGTCATCCAGGAGGCCCTGAAGGAGTTGGGCGCAATAAATTTCAAGGAATTTCTCGATCAGGATCCGCGACCCACGTTCGTGCTCGACTTGGACTCGGATCATCTCGACTACGGCCCGACTGAGCAGAGTACCTGGCCGATCTTCTGCAATGCTGCCCTCCGTCTGCACGACCGCTTGTTGGATAGCATCACGGGTGCAAGCGGGGAAAGTGTTGTCGAAGCATCCGACCAGTCATCATTCGGCCGGTTCAAGGCTTGGGCCACGGGCGTGAGCGAATTCGATGACTCCCGTGATGTCTTCCCCCAGACTTTCCTCTACGAAGGCCTACTCTGGACCGGCTCGACCACTCGGCAGCGTTGGAGGCTTATTTCTGGGATACAATGGCGTGACGTTCATCGCAATCCGGAAGACGAACTTTTTGGTCAGAATCGAAGCGAAGATGCGACCCTAAATACCGAGGCGCGAACGACGCCGCATAAGCGGTCTCCAAGGTCCACCGACAAGACTGCTACTGCTATAGCTAGCGCTGTTAGGTCTGAGGTCGAGCTCACTGTCAGGAGTAGCACTCTGGTATCGTCTACTCCTACTTATCCTGAGGATAAGAAGGGGCGCGTCTCAAATCCGACTACATCAAGGGAAACTTCCAACGATACCTCGGGAAGTGGAGCCTCTGTATCGCTGGCTTCACCTGCGAATGGCGTGCCTGACTGGACGGTTGCGAATCCCCGAGGAGAGTTGACTGAACACGTGATCTTTGCTCGCAGCTTGGACTGGAGCGCCACTCCTTTAGGACCCATGGACAGCTGGTCTTTGCAATTCCGCGAAATCGCGAATCTACTCATGAGAAACCCTCACCCAGCTGCGCTGTTCTGGGGCGAAGAATTGACCATGCTATATAACGAAGCCTACAAGAACGAGGTCGCTGGCAATAAGCATCCCGAGCTTATGGGTACGTAACGCGCGGTACAGAGTTATACCATACCCAGCCGCTGTATTGCCTATCCTAGAGCAACACAACAGCCCAAGACAGTACAAATAGGTATGGCTTGCTAATTTTGTATCGACACGTTTAGGTACGGGCTTCTCTGGTCCTTTCAGTGAGTTATGGGATGGCGTAGGCCCAATTTTCCGAGAATGCGCTCGAACTGGACAGAGCGTCCGCAAGGAAAACGATTATCTGCCCATCGAGCGATATGGGTATCTCGAAGAAACCTTTTTTTCTTGGTCCTTCACGCCGGTGTACGGCGGCACAGAGCGCAGTACGTAGACTCCAGCTGCACAGCGGACGTGCTCCTAACTTTGGCTGATCTTTGAAGATTCTGGAGATCGCTCGCCGAGTTGACTTGCTTCCGCGCATTGATGACTGGGCTAACATTTTTCGCCATCTGTAGTTCTTGGTTTTTACAACGCCCCGTTTGAGACGACCTATCAGACAATAAGCCACCGAAGGCTCCAAACGTTACGACAAATCGGAGAGAAGTTGGGCGAGACCAGATCGATTAAGCGTTTTTGGCAAAGCGTCATGGAAGGTTTTCAAGACAACCCCTACGATATTCCTTTTGCGTTACGTAAGTTTGGAACAAACGATGCCCAAGAAACTTAACTTTGCTCTCTCGAGAGTCAGCTTCATTATAACGTGGCTTTTGGTAGCGTAACTGGTGCCACCAGGCCTGCACATCCATGCTGAAAGTTCAACAACTAATCCTGGGGCAGTGTACTCGATTTCTGATTCGGACGACGCGGATACCGCGTCCCATTCGTCCGACAGCACCATTTCTATGAAGTCATGCCTTTTGGAAGGTACAATTGCTATCGCCGACGGCCATCCAGCTTCGCCCCCGAAGCTCGATCTGAAGCGCTCAAAAGAAGGATTTATTCCAGCTTTCCGTGAAGCAATGCGAACGCGCGAACCGACCATCTTGCGCAGAAGAAATGGGAGTTTTCCAGACGAACTCACCAAAGGCATCGAATGGCGTGGTTACGGCGACGCATGCAAAGAAGCAATCATCATACCGGTGCGCCCTACCAACGGCGAAAATATCTGTGCTTTCCTACTGATAGGCATCAATCCTCGGAGAGCTTACGATGAGGAATACGAGGCCTTCGTTCACATGCTTAATCGGCAATTGGCGAATTCTCTTGCGTCCTTCTTGCTTTTCGAAGAAGAGGTTCGAAGGAATAGAAACGCAGCAGAGGTAGCTACGCTGCAGCGGGAACAACTAAGCCAGCAACTTGAACTCCAAGCTAGCCGGATGCGACGTATGACAGAGCTATCACCGCTAGGTACGTGACGCCGGGGTACGAAGCAAATGTGTCTAGGTCAGCTGCCATATTGCCTATTCCAGGGTAATATAACGACCTCAGATAGCGTGAAAGGGTTTGTTTTAGCTAATTTGCACCTCCACCTGCAGGCATGTATTTGCTCAGCCCTGACGGCTCGCTACTGGAAGCGAATGAACGTTACTATGAGATGACAGGACATGGACGATACGACGACAGTCCTTTCGCATTCCTAAACTTAATGGATGAAGAAAGTCGGTCAAGAGCGGAGAGAATGTGGAGTGAACTCATGACGGATTCCAAACCGAGGCAAGAGGAGCTCCGCATTACAAGTGCAAATATCGTCCTACGAGACTTTTCGGGCGACCCTATCGAGTATTGGGTGCTTGCTACATCCCAGCCCGAGATTGGCCCGGACGGCAAAGTCAGGTCAGTTATGGGTAGCGTAGCTGACATCTCCCATCTCAAATGGGCTCAGGGACTACAGGACGAACGGTTGAGGGAGGCAGAAGAGACGAAGCGACAGCAGAACGAGTTCATCGACATTACGTCGCATGAGATGCGTAACCCGCTTAGCGTAATCCTCATGTGTGCCGACGATATCCGCGAGACACTTTCACAGCATTCGTTTGCGAATTCGGACGCCAGAGTGGTTGAGGAGTGTATCGATGCCGCCAACAACATTGCGCTGTGCGTTCAGCACCAGAAAGCCATTGTCGATGATATCCTTACCGTTTCGAAGCTCGACTCCAACTTGCTGCTTATCACGCCGGTTCCAGTACAGCCAACGGTACGTACGCCCTTATTCGGCGTGACCATGTCTCACAGTTTGCTATTGTATTACCCATCCTGGGGTAAATGCAGAAGACTAAGACGACTCGTAATTATCCTGTTCAAGCTAACCGTACTTGCACGTTCAGGCCATCATACACCGCGCGATGAGCATGTTCAGGCCAGAAGTGCAAGCGAAAGACATCGATTTCTCTTTCCATCCACACGAATCACTACAACGGCTCGACGTTGACTGGGTGAATCTAGATCCCAGCCGATTGCTTCAGATCACGGTCAACCTCATCACCAACGCAATCAAGTTCACAGCAGGCTCGTCTCGACGATCCATCGCAGTCCATCTTAGCGCCTCAACAGGACAGCCCGAGCCAGAAGGTTTCGAGTATGTACCGACGCGAGGCCCCCTCATTGATACCATCGCCGGCGAAGACTGGGGCGACGGTGAATGCCTGTATATCCGCATCCGGGTCGAAGACACCGGCTGTGGCCTGACAGCGGGCGAAAAACGCCTCCTCTTCCAACGCTTCGCGCAGGCTTCGCCCCGGACGCACGCGACGTACGGCGGCAGCGGCTTGGGCCTCTTCATATCGCGACAGCTTGCCGAGCTGCACGGCGGCCAGATCGGCGTCTCCTCCGAGGCCGGCGTAGGCAGCACCTTTGGCTTCTTCATCCAGGGCCGCAGAGCACAGCCGCCGGCGCGACCGGTTCTGGGACCAGCGCCGCTGGTAGGCCAGCCCGGGCGCACCGCGACGCAGGCATCGAGCCGCTCGAATTCCAGCCCCGCCGCTATCCCCACGGCGCAGCCTGAGAAGACGCCCCCCATGCCGAACACAGACCTCGCCGTCCTCATCGTAGAGGACAACCTCGTCAACCAGAAGGTGCTCGCCAAGCAGCTCCGCAAGGCCGGCTGCACGACGTACACGGCGGACAACGGCCTCGCGGCGCTCGACGTCCTCGCTACGACGGCGTTCCGCGACCCCGCCGGGCGGCCCCTGTCTGTCATCCTGATGGATCTCGAGATGCCCGAGATGGACGGGCTGACGGCCATTGGCCGGATACGCGGCATGGAGGCCGAGGGTGTCCTGCGGGGCCACGTGCCGGTGATTGCGGTGACGGCGAACGTGCGGGACGGGCAGACGAGGGCGGCGCTGAACGCGGGCATGGACGATGTAGTGAGCAAGCCGTTTCGCGTGCCGGACCTGCTGGCGAAGATTCGGGCGGTGTTGGCGGGACTGGGTGGTGGGTAGGTGGGTAGGTGGGAGATGGATGGGTGGCGCGAAGCTGTTGGCATGGAGCATATACCCCAGTAGAGTAGACGTGATTTGATGTTTGTCCGCGTGTACGCGAGGAGCAGTACTCGCGTCGCGGTCCTTGGATAATGCGTAGCCCTAGGCAGGTGGCCAGGATAGTGGATATCTTGGATATACTTGCGATGCTATACCGGCCCTGATCACAAGTTTGTCAGGTTACAATGTACGATTATAGCCCGTCCGGGTACTGCGGATCAATGGTCAGAAATGCGACCAGCCAAGTAGAAATCTTATAATAGAAAAGGTATGCCTAGACCTCGATCCAGGGGTCCATCCCATAATCGTACAGTCAAATAGGGTATCCTCGATGCCACGCTTAGTCCCCAAAAATATAAAACATAGATCCCAAACCTCAACATCCCACGCTCATGATGTCGGTAGAGGCGCCTCGCCGACCCCTTCTGCCCTCTCCTCGGCGTCATCCTGACCACGTAGCCAGCCCTCGTCGCGCCACCACGGCATCTTTCCAGCCCTGGGTTCGATCCGTAGTTTACTCGATGGGACGACGTCGGCCTCCAACTGCGCGAGGTAGTCCGGTCCGCCCGTCTCTCCAGATTCCAGACGTCTGCGCTTGGCACTCGCCAGCTCGGCTTCCATGACGTTCTCCAGCAGCAGCTCCTTGGCGGCCCACTCCTCCTTGCGCTGCTTCTCCAACCTGTCGGCTTCAGCCCGGAGCGCCTCGCCGTCCTCCGTCGCCCAGTGGAGCTGCCGCCGGAGCAGGCGAAACAGCTGGTCTGCGGGCAGGAGGAGCTCCTTCTGCGAAAAGTGCACGTCGGGCGGAAACTCGACCTGCGTCTCGTTGGTGATGGGGTCTTGTATGTACTTGATGTTGTCGGTGGTGTGGTCGGCGGTGGCGCCTGGCGGCAGGGTCGCGCTGTTGGGCGGGTGCGACGACGGCGAGCCGGGGGTGGACGCCTTCTCGGCGGAACGCTTCTCCTCGCTGAGGACGAGCTTGATGCGCTGGAACTTGTTCGAGGGGTTCGACGAGTGGTGCTTCGGGACGGGGTCTGAGGGCCGCAGGGCTTCCGTCTCGTGGACGGTGCGCATGTGCTTAGCCAGCGCATCGGAGCGCGTGAACGAGCGGTCGCATTCTGGGCGGGCAGATCAGCTATGTCTGGGCTGGTGTGGGCGCGGGTGGTAGACGGCATACCCGGCAGCGTGCAGTAGAACGGCTTCTCCCGCGTGTGGCTGCGCATGTGTGCCCTCAGCGCATAGCCGCTGGCGTGCGGGATCCCCTTGCGGCTGCAGTCGCTCCACTCGCAGCTGTACTTCTTCTGGCGGGTTCCGATGTGGTCCTCGTGCAGGTGCTCCACCAGCCGGTCCATGTTCTCGAGGTCGCCGGCGTCGCAGCCCTCCCACTTGCATACCGTGACCTGATCCTGGCCAAAGTCGTCTTCGGCGGACATGCCAGGATGGTGCGGCGACGCGGGTACAGAGCCGTCGGTGTCTTCGGAGAGCTCGCCGAGCTCGTCGAGGGGAGGCATGATGGTGGGCGGATCCGAGGGCGCGCGGTTCTGGAGGCGTGGACGCTTGCTTGGTCGCGCAGCGGGTTCGTGGTCGGGCGTGTGTTCGATGCTGATGCGGCGGCCTTTGACTTCGTCTGGGAAGTCGTCGCTGGCGTAGTCGGAAAGGTCTGAAGCCGGCGAGTCCATTGTAGCGGCGGCGAGCGTGTGCGGGTGTGGTGCGTGTTGAGGATGGGAGGAGCCACTGCGGTCGCGTCGGTCGACCGTTCCAGGGCGCACGGACGGCGGTGAATCCACTCCACTCGCGAAAGTTTGGCGCAGATTCCTTCACCTTCACTGGGGGATGCACAATTGATGCCTGGGTGCACAATAGACAGCGTAGCTCGCAGGATCTGACAGCAAATCATTTTGCAGAGCCAGATTGTAAGCAGGCCCCTGCCCTAATTCACCTTCTCTGATGAACTATTCGAGTTCTGCAATTCCAACGGCATGCTTCGCGGCAAGCCGCATGCGGAGTACTCTTTCACTACACTTGATCTGATACTTTTCTCCAAACCTTTCAAGATGCTGCCTTCTGTCTTTGGCATTGCTGACACTTTGGGGAAAAGTCCAGCCAACGTATCGTCGTAAACGGTTCCACTGCCACCGAAGCCGAGCAACGCGCATGCTTGGGTAGATACTCTTATTCCATGGAAGCCTTCGTAGCGTTGCACGTTCTAGGATATATTAAGCTGTCAACAACCGTCGATCAATCCATAACTCGTTATAGACTACATTGGCATTGGCCGTTGCTGTTGGCGTTCCATTGAATTCACCGCCCGAATAGACACAGAAGAAGCGGGAGATCATATCAACATGTGGGTATGGGCCTGGATTCGCCTTTTGCGCATTCAGTATGCCGTATGTCGGTGGGCACTGATGCCGCAATGTCCTTCATGATGATCTCGATTTCGAAAATAAGCTGCTAACAGTACAGGACTCCAATGGCTCCATTGTTGCTTCGTTCTCTGTGCCGGAAGTTGCATCTTCTTCCTAAACCTCCTTGGCATCCGCTACGACTCTCCCGCAAAGCGCCAACGTCGTAATATCATTTCATAGCGACTGTCCACACCTCCCGCTTCTGCGCTCGATAGGCAATGCGGACACCGCTTACGGACCCAAAGCCTGAATTTGTCCGCAATGATACGCTTGACAACCCTCTAGCACTTTATCGGCTCTTCTTCTGCTCCGAGTGTGCCTGCTTGTTCTTGAAAGGGAAGCCGCTGGTCCTCTTATCCGCGCCAGTCTTGCGGCTGATCCTGCCGTCGCTGCTAGCAAACAGGATGCACCACAGTGCGACAGCGCAGAAGAAGCCACTTCCAATCGTACCGAGCGCGAAGGAGAAGATGCCGACTTTGGTCCACATAGCGTAGCCGTAAAAGGCAAGGGCGGCATGGAAAGACGCGGTGATAGTGAGCGTGGGGAGGGCATAGGGCGCTTTCGGATCTGCCGCTGACGTTGTGGCTCCTGCGTGATGTCAGGTGTTGGTGCAAAATGACTCCGAGGCGTGGTACCTTCTGTTAGTCGACTTGTTAACGGAACAGAGCCCGTAAGAAGCACGCTTAGTACGCCTATCGTGAGGAGCGCGAAGCCGAGGCTTCGCGAGAAGTAAACCTCAAGAGCTGGGCGGAAGGTCAGCGGGAGCACTCGAATGCTTCTCCGGAAGTGCATGCGTACTCGATGCCTCTCGGACTTGTGGCGAAAGGAGCGTCACGATCATAGTCGGCGAAGCAATCAGAGGAGCAGCCTGAAGTGCCATCCAGGCAGCGGTTCCGTAGCTGTAGAAGTAGTAGACCTGTGCACGCGACTGTCAGCAAATTGCTCCCATCATTATCGTCGACCATTGCGGCGCCTTACATCCATGTCTGCGCTGGTGAGTGATCGCGGGAAGAATTGGCTCTGACTGCCGAGTTTTGTGGAAATCTTCGAAGGTCGGGAAGCGTGGTAGGGTCGAGAAGTGCGCGCAAGGGTGGATTTAAAGGCCGGACGCGAAACGTGTGAGGTACCTGAAGCTGAGCGAACACCTACGTCATAGGAATGCGCTCACCTCTCCTAAGCGAGAGGAAACCAAGGCGGGGGACCGACTCTCAGATCGAGCCTCCTCCGAACCCAAAGCACGGCAACAAATCATGGGGCATATCCACCATTGTGGCTCGAGGCTTTTCATGTCTTTCTTTCTCTTTCCACGTGCTGATGAATGTCATTCGTACCGGCATTTCCAAACCAGGACCAGCAGAGCATTCGCATTGCATACCTGAGGACGTTAGGCTTGTCGTATACCAAGGCATAGTTCATATAACACTCTGTCGAAAACATTGATAGATATAGTTATCTGCAAGAAGCTCAACAACAACCCTCTAGCCACATATCCCGCACCGCAAATCGATAACGCCATCGTCTCCTCCGATTAGACCTCATCCCGCCCTTTCCATATAGGCACCTATCCGACGCATCAGCCACTGAAACAACACCCTCCAGTGCACCGCAGTGCACCTGCGCGGCAACAGTCCGGAAAAACTTACTGATCATCCTCCGGCCCTCCCCTACAGCGCTCCCCGCAATGACCGTCGAGAGTAACTCGCACGACCCTTGAGCTTCATCTAGCGCCTCATAATCTATGCGCGACCGAAACCATACCGCTACGCAGCGTGCATCCCGCTCACAAGCCTCCATGCACTGCCCGACACGTACCCCATGGACGAGTGTCCTGGGTATCAGTGTGCCGTACAACTTGTATGCGCAGCGGACGGTGAAGTTGCTGTTGCCGACGCGCACCGAGGTGTCGCATGAGAGGGGGCCGCTTGGTATTCTTACAGAGTTCGCTTCCTCGGAATCCAGCGTGTGTTCCCGACCTTGTCCTTGTTCAAGTCCGGACGGAGGATGCACAGAATCTTGTGTCTGTGAAGCAGACGAGGCGCTGCGACGAAGCATGTCAGCGATGAAAGGGAGAAGCTGGGAATGAGAAATGCGTACACAGAAGCAGAGCGATCGAGCGCCCTTTTCAGCCGGCAGTCCCCTCCGTGTCCGCCCGCCCGGTCGAAGAATTCGAAGCCGACACATCCGCGGAGCGGTACAGCAGCGTTTGGTTCCACGTGCGGGTCGATGGCAGTTCCCTGGAGAGACGGTCGCGAGTGCGAGGAGGGTTTTGGTGGCAGGAAAACGCCACTCATAAAGAGATCACTGGGCGGTATAGCAGAACACCACGAGGCACACTCCTCGTAGTTGTCGACCTTTTCACGTCAGCATCCGCGGTTGCACTTGCTTCCCATGCAGCCCCAGGAACAAAAAGTTCGAGTATGATTGCCCCCGTGTACTGCCTATCCATGGCAGCGTACGCCCCTCAGACTTCAGACTCGCTACAATACGTTTTACTAACCTGGATTATGACTGCATCCTTGCCATGAAACTCGACGCCCCCCGTAAAAAGGAACTTATCTCCGCTGGGCGCCACATAGATACAGTGCCCATTGAAGCCAGGCACGGACGATGTGTCGATTATCGGGCAGATGGGCAGATCGGGGGGGAGGCTCCGCTTGCTCCAGTCGTGGCTGCGCCAGCTGTCGGGGTCAGTTATGACCGCCATGAGCTTTCCGAAGGACGAGCCCATCGTGTGTGTATAGGTGCGACTATGAGTCGCTTCGAGAGGAGGGGATGCGGAACTGGGCTGGAAGATGAACGACTCAGATGTGTTATGCTCGGCCAACGCTGCGCTTTAAGTATTTGCTTGCTATTCTCTTGGAAAAAGGAAGACGTCATTTGGTACGACGATGGGCGATCGGTTGAACATCAACAGTCGGTAACGTGGAGGGCTACTTGCTTGGTCTATCGGCAGTCTCGGTGGCATCAGCGGCCCGTTCGCGGGGAAGGTCGTGAGCCTGGCCATGGTACTTTCGGGACCGACGGGAGCAAGTCCTAAATCAAGATGGTCTCAACCGACGCAGTAGTCTATGGTCGTTGGGTGGAGCTTCACAGCTACTGGAAGCGAACGGTCGCATCCAATACCGGTGTATGCATATAGCGCTCAACAGTGCAAACCCCGGAGCACCGCCTCCGCCGTACCATGTACCAAGGACACCCAGGCCCCAATCTCCACATCACGTTTAAGCCATACTACTTCTACCCCTGCCTCTAGTAGGCAACGGTACACGTCAAGTTGCGGCAGTGCAGCTCACGAAATTTATGTTATTAAAAATAATTACGCCGGGACGACGACATGAGCACGTCCGACAAGCTCCCAACAGGGGAAGCAATGTTCACCGTGAATGATACCCTCTTGTCCACGCGCACGCCCGAGCGACCCACTCGAGAGCATCAAAAAGTAATAAGTCGCCTAGACTTCGATCCAGGGGTCCGAACGCAGTGAGGGAACTCTGCTGGGTGCTACCCCGTGTACGCAATGATCAAAAGATGAAGGACAATGTCCATTCGAACAGCTGCTCCATCGACGATGAGCGTGCTGGTTGGTCAACTCGAGAGGCATCAAAACGTCTTCCCCTTGCCTCTCCTATGCACCCACCACCTCCGGCTAAAATCATACGCAATCCGACTCCACGACTTGGTAATAATCTTACCCTCAAACGTCCCGCTAAAGAAACTAAACAGGAAAAGCAGCACCAGGCTCACCGCCAGAATCACGCCGAACGCCCACCAATAGCTCTTCACTGTGAACTGCACGTTTGTAAATTGGATCGAGAAGTACCCCGTCATGAGGGTGACGGGCATGAACACGATGGTGACCTTGGCCAGGAGCAGCGTGACGCGCGTGAGGCGCTCGACGCTGAAGGACTCCTTGATGGCGATGAGGTTGAAGTTCTGGTGCTGATGTCAGAGGGAGGAATGGATGGCTAGGTAGGGAAAAGAGTCTAGTGGGCGGGGATTGCGTACCATCATGACGAGCGAGTCCTTCTGGTCGATGCACTCCTGGATCTCGCTGAGCGCGTACAGCTTGATGCGATCCTTGAGGCGCTCGAACCGCGCGCGCGCAGCTGAGCTGAGCGAGACGCCGAGGAGGCTGTCGGCCTCGGGGATCTGGGGGCCCGATCCGTTGAGCGGGATGGACGACGCGAGGGACTCGACGCCCGAGACGATGTGCGAGTTTTTGAGGGAGGCGAGCGTGGCTTCTTGTTTCTTGAGGACGCGCTCGATGATGAGCTCGTAGGCGAGGTAGACGCGCTTGAGGACCGAGAGTTGGCACCCGATGTGGTGGAGTTGGTCGACGTGCGAGAGGTTCGCGCGGACGAGCATTTCTTGTCGCTGGCGGAAGGTTAGTCCAAATAGTGGAGTGATGCAAGGAGTGAGGGTTACCAGGCGGTCGAGCTCGGCGGCGTAGCCGTGCTCGCGGCGCGTGACCAGGCTGTACGTTGTGAACCAGTCCTCGAAAAGGTAGTAGAAGAGCAGGCCGGGGGCGTCAGTCGGGCGATGTGCGGTTTCCTCGTCGCTGTTGCCGATGCGGTGTCGAATGGGCAGCATGATGAGAGACGCTTCGCGCAACGGCGTAGGTGCTTTGGTTAACTGGCGGAAGACGCTGACCAAGTTCCTACGCGTGGTGTACAGCGTCTTCAGCTCGGAGGCCTGCAAATTGCCGTTCATGAAGGGAAAGGGGTCCTCGGATATGGAAACAACGGTCTTGTCTTCGGTGAGCAGAAGCCAATTCCACACCCGCTTCGCAAGCGGCACATCCCGGCTCTTGTCCACCTCGTCATTATGGTCGTGCGGCTTCTTGCTGCGGACGTCATGAAGCGAGTTATACCCCAGGCACACAACTGCCAGCGATAAATCAGCGGACGCACCACGCAGCCTGGCCCAGCGCACTCACACCGCCGTCCCCAATCCACCGTCGACCAGTGCCACACCTCGTCGACAATGTGGTAGTGGCTCAAATCGCGCACCATGTCGAGCTGCGTCGAATGCATCATCTCCGTCATGCCGATGCTCTCCTCCGAGTCGAAATCCCCCCCATCCCTCGACGCCGCTGACCTCTTCGACCTGCGCGACCGCGCCGAACCCAACGTGTTGGCGCTCTGCTTCATGCGCAGCACGCTCGCGCGCGGGGCCAGCGGCTCCGAGCACATCATGCCAAGCAGCCGCGGCGAGAAGTCGTAGTGCCGGGCCAGCACGTGGAGGACGTCCTTCTGCAGATACGGCACCCACACGTTGATCCATCGCGTGTGCAGGCTGCCCGGCCGCGGGGCCGCCAGCAGGCGCGCAACAGAATCAGCGCCCAGATCGAACGCGCAGAAGGCGTCGTCGTCGCCGAAGTCGATGATGAAGTTGGTGCTGCGCGGGTTGCGCGTTTGCCGGTCAAACAGGTCGAAGTTCCGCGCGGCGTCGAAGTCGCGGAAGGAGGACTGGATGTCGGCGTCGCAGAGGTCGGAGTAGTACGCTGGGAGATTTTCCGCGGGCGACGCGGGCCGGAGGGGTGCGTCCATGGTTCAGCGGGGGTATCTGTGGAGGAGGGGGAAAACGCTGCTTTTGCTGGAGGTATGAGTCTTCCCGGAGCCTCGTGTGATGCGAGCTCGTGCCCTGTTCAGGCACCTTTGGGGACGGCCGTGAGGGTGGTCACGCGAGACGTCGCCGTAGGCAGAAGGTCTCGTAGTGGAGACTGCGACGACCGCTTGCGGGCGGCGGTGGACATGGTGTTTCCGCATGCACTTGGTGATTCAGTTTCTCAATGTAAAACGGAGTGGGCGTTGAAGTGTAGGGAACGATCTGTCTCCCAAGGATTGTGTGGATGTCAGCGGGCATGCACCCAAGAGCACGCTAACGACGTCACCTCCTAACGTCCGCCGTGCCATGTACCACACATACATCAGGCATTTCCCATCTTGCAACGTGCGTATATCAATTTGGAGCCTAGATTTGTCATAAACCGTGAAAACTTGTCTATAAAAACAGATTGGGTGTATACGTCTAAAGATAGATTGGTGCATGCTGAGATGGATAAATAGGAAATATGTAGTATGCAGTATGCAGTATGCAAAGAACGCCCCGTGCTCCTCAAATGCAGTAAAGGCATGCTCGCCGTCGTAACCCGTCATCGTAGAAATAAGACTGTACACCTCCTTGTGTTGTACATTTCCTCCTCCCCATAGCGTCTGTGACATGCATGCTTCTCCGTGCAGTAAAAAGGTGATGTCTAGACCGCAATCCCTCTCTTCTTCCAGCCTCCGGGGCCCCTCCAAGCCCACAGCCAAAGCCCCATCGCGACCCAGACGCTCGCGGCCATTGCCCAGAACGTCGGCGCGTAGCATCCCTTGCCGTAGCACAGGACATCGTCCGTCTCGCGCTCGATGCCTGGCTCTCCCATCTCCGTGCCCTTCTGGTACACGCTCGCGTAGATGGCGCTCCAGACGGTGGCGCCAGCCGCGGGCGTCATGGTTAAGATGCCCCAGTTTGTGCCAAAGTTCTCAACACCCCAGACGACGGAAACGACGATGGGGGTGAGGGAAAAGACTGCACCGTAGCCGGAGCCGATGAGCGCGGAGACGGCGGCGAAGCGCGAGGCGTGGTTTTGGACCCAGCCTGATGCGAGGAGCAGCTGACCGAGGGAGAGGATCAAGGCAGAGGCTAGAAGAAATGTGATGCGGGAGACAGAGCACCGCTTTTGTTCTGGGGGGATAGAGGACAGCGAATTGGTGACAGAGTCGGGGCCGCGGCGGTGCTGGTGGTTTACTGCAGGGGGAGCGAGGATGTCGGAGAGGGTGCCGGTAACGAGGCGCGCTACGGTTGAGGTAATAGCCACTATCGAGACGTGGGTTGCGGGTGAGGTCGTGGCTAGGGTACGAGGAGGCGATAGGGTGCCGATGATGGTTCCAAGGTTGTTGATGAAGGCTTCTCCAGTGCCAGTGACGAGGAAGAAGCCGGTGGCCAGCCACCACATGGTTGGGTCGGAGACATAGCGCTTCGTTTCCTCGTTCAGCAGCCACGTCTTCTTACGTGCCTCTTCCTCGGCTTGTGCTTTCAGGCGCTCGGCTTCAGACTGAAGGAAGTCAAAGGTGGAGTCGGACAGGTCGCGCGGCTCCATGGTTCCGTAGCCGTGGTTGCTTGCGGCCTGGGTGAAGAACTCGTCGTGCGCCAGCAGCCCTGATCGCTCCAGCTCTTCCACTGCCTCATCGATCATCTCTTCCTCGTTCACGATCTGCAGCGCGAAGAAGCCGATGACCCCGACAGCGAACAGGGTTATGCTCAGAAAGAGGAAGAACTTGTAGACGTTCACATCTCCCAAGGAGCCGTCCGGATTCACATCGTACAGCAGCCTGCTGCCGACCTGACTCTGCCAGAAGCCACTCAGGCCGAAGGCGGCAATGGGCGCCGCCAGTGCGATGCCCTTCCACTTTCCGCGGCCAAAGTTCTTGGCGCATGTGGTGACAGCAGACAGGTACATGCAGCTCGTGCCCATGCCTATTGCGACGAACGAGAGCACCATGACGCCGAAGGGCCAGCCATGGCCGCCTGCAGACGGCGGAGGCCCGCTCCTGTAGGCAAAGGCCGCCAGCAGATAGCCCAAGCCGAACAGGATGCCAGAGAGGGCGGACGGGTAGCCGGGGCCGACGCGGTCGCAGAGGTAGCCAAAGGCCGGCACGGGCAGGTACATGGCCAGCTCGGCGGTGATGCTGACGACGTTGACCTGGAGCTGGGTGTAGTGCAGGCGCGACTGGAAGAGGTGCCCGTACAGCGAGTATGCGGTGATGCTGCCGGCGCAGAGGCAGTTGGCGAGGGCCCAGACGAAGCTCAGCCATCGCACGGCTTCGCGTTGCAGGCGGACGCGGTCCTGCTCCATGATGCCCTCGGCGACCTGCTCGAAGAAGCTGCCGGCGTAGCTCGTGTCGCGGGAGCGCCGGTTCGGGTCCGACTCGCTGTCGCTGGGGAGGAGAGGGCGGCCGGGGCGGTAGTCGAGCTTGTCGATGCCGCCATGTGTGTTGCTGCTGCGCGACGAGTGGGACGGCGACATGGGGCGCGTGTGACGGGGTACAAGGGCACGTGGGTGTTTCGACTACGGCAACGTCATGGCTGCTTCCAGGCAGCGCGTGTAGGAATGCAGAAAGAGGGTAGGAATAAAGGGACGGCTGCGTCTCTCGTCTACAATGGATGACGGCGTATATAGCGCCCTGCTGCCGCCAAAGAGCGGTCGGACTGCTACGTGGTGACGCGCGCTAGTGGTCAAGCTATCGTCGCTCGCAAATGTTGGCCGCGTGCTGCAAACGACGCTGATGATCATCCCGCTTGACCTCCGCCCACCAACGGCACCATGGCGCCCGCACTGCCGCAGCAGGTCAGCCTGTCGCCGGCAGAGCTGTCGTTCCTGCGCTCGACCCTCGCGCAGGCGCCGCCCATCCGCTTCGACCACACCAAGGGCCCCAGGGACTTCCGGGCCATGCGCGCAGAGCACGACGTGCTGCCCGGAGCCAACGGAAGCGCGCGCATCGCCCTCGAGGACGGCACCGAGGCGCTCGTCGGCGTCAAGGCCGAGGTGGAGCGGTCGCAATGGCGGCCGACGCTGGAAGCGCGGCGCAGCGTGCTCTCGGTCGCGGCGGGCGACTGGGAGATGCGCGATGCCGACGAGGAAGACGACGCCAAGGGCAAGGGACAGAACGCGTGGATCGAGATGAGCGTCGAGATCCCAGGCTTCCGCGACGACGACGCGCTGCCCGTCTTCCTCGCCGCCATGCTCACCGAGAGCTTGCTCGCCAGTGGGCAGCTCAAAGACAGGCTATATATCAACACACGCTTCCACTGGAAGCTGTACATTGACGTGCGTACTTCCCTCCTTCCTCGCTTGTGCACGGTTCGCTGATACTATAGTAGATCCTCCTGCTCTCGCCGCCGCTCTCGTACCCGCTCGCGCTCCTCTCCATGACGACCCACCTTGCTCTCCTCACCTCGCGCCTACCGGCCCTCAAGTCGGAGAAGGACGAAGACCCGCTCTTTGACGACGACTGGGACGCCGCCGTCTATCTGTATCCCAAGGGCAATGGGAAAGGCTCAGCGCAGACGTCGCAAGACAAGCCGCCCGTCATCGTGCTGGCCATGGCCGTGGGACCAAACATCATATTTGACCCGTGCATGGAGGAGCTTGCCGTGGCCGATGCTGTGCTCGCAGTAGCATGTGCGAACGCGACCACCTCGTCGGCACGCGCACGGATTGTCTCCCTCAGGACCATCGATCCTCCATCCCATCTCACACCTCCGGGCGTGCCCAACTCGATGAATTCCGCTACCGGTGGTACCGTCCCCGCTTCGAGCGCCGAAGCCTTGACCCAGCGGGAACTTCTGGCAAACACGGGCGTATGGACGCCTCCCAGGGGCGGGATGAAAAGGACGTTGATATCTCAAATCGTGAAGATGGTTGTCGAAGAAGGCGGAGTCGCGGAAGAGGTCATCAGCGCTCTACAAGCCATCGAACTTGGCTGAAAGGCGACAGACACCTTGGTAAGTTCACGTACGCCCCATGCGTCTCGGCACAAATATAGCGCTGAAGATGAGGGCCGCTCGCAACTACAAGGTGGATTGGGGATGATGACCGCTGTTCCGCGCGAGAGCATTGCATCGCATACCGCACGGTACGCCTTATGGACCGGCCAAGCCCCTAGCAGGGTCAGGCGGGAATAAAACTCAGCCCCTCAGTCGGCGCCCTCCCCCGTGTGCGTACGGCCGTAGCACCCTATAATGCTTAGTTTTACTTATCCCCTTTGAAGAGTTAATTTTATTTAACCTACTTAATTATGTTTTTAGAATTATAATATAAATATAATATAATAATAATACTATTAATTTTTAGGCTACTAGTAATAAGTTTTTTAAATAAATTTTTAAATTTTTAGTTACTACAGCTATATACTTTACTTAATTAATATATATATATATATATAGATAATATAAATAATATAAAATTAAATAAAAGTATATAACTATAGTAGCTAGAAATAATTAAAAAGAATTTTAAAAAAGAAGTTATATATATTTTTTTATTCTTAATATATTAAAATAGGCGGAATAAAACTAGGTGTAATAAATATATATATAATTTTTAAAAATTTTAAATTTTCTTTATATATTTTTTCTATACTTATAGTAGTCTAGTTTTAATTTAATTTTTTAATATATTAAGTATAAATATATATATATATATATATATTTTTAAAAGTTATTTTTAGTTATTTTTAGTTACTAGACTTATAGTCTTTATTTAATATATAAATATATATATTATATTATAGAAAATTATAAAAACTTAAGAAATAAACTAAAGTAAATTATTTTTAATATAAAAATAGTAACTATTTTTATACTTTATTATATATTTTATAATAGAGAAAGTAGTAAAATAAATAAAAGTATATATTTTTAAAATTTTAATTTTAATAATTTTAAATAAATTATATAAAAATATTTAAAAATATTTATAATTATTAAAATAAAATAAGCTATATTAAAGATTAAAGTAAATACTATTTATATAAACTTACCTTTTTTAATAGATTAAGTATAAAGGTATATATATACTCCTATTTTAAAAATTTTTTTTAGTTGCCTCCAGCCACTATAGCTACGCTCTTTACTTAATTTATAAATATATATAAACTAGTAAAAGGTCTATAGTATATATAAAATATTTTTTAACTAAATAGTAAATATAAAACTATATAATTAAATCATTATTATTAAGTTAAAATTATAATATTAAGTAGTGCCGAACAAAGGATCCTCTTTCAACCCCTCAGACCTCGATTTCCAAGCCGTGGGGGCCTTCAATGAACCAATCATAGAAAAATGAAATCGGTTTCACTCTCCACTCTCTGCAAGTTTTAGCTGTCCTTCGCGTTGCCGCCTTTTCTTTCTTTCATCTTGCCGTCGCCCTTTCTTGGTGGTGACGCGCTTTCTTTCATCTTGCCGTTGCCCTTTCTTGGTGGTGACGCACTTTCGTTCGAACTAATACACCCCTCTTTCGCGACGCCGTACCCCACGGTTGAGGCTCAACGGGGAAGCTCAATATGTGGTGGGAAAGTTGTGAGAAAACCCATTGCGGGTTCTGGGTCAATCTTGGTCAGTCGTAATCATCATTTACTTTCCTAGTATCCGCTCTAACCTGCTCAGACGCTAGTTGGGGCACCCGTTCGACTTTGACATTGCCCACCCAGTGGGGCCTAATTCTTATTGGATTCCTTGCGCTTTTCATCAGACTTTCTGGCAGTTACCTTTGGTCCATCATATGCTTCATTATCCATCAAACGAAAGCCTCGTCGGAGGACCAGGATGATACCCACCATCAGATTCAACTTGTTCTCCGCAACACGAACACTGAAGCAAGCCTGGGATGGAAGCTTTTTCGAGTAGGAGCCGTCCACAAGGGCGCGAGATTGAACGTCTTCGGCCGCACGTATTGGTTGATCATACTGGCCCTGTTACACGCAGCTGGCATCGGTGCTCTTGGTGGTCTCTCCTCGCGATTTATTGCTGGCAGCGATGCGGTGCTCGCTGTGAAGGGAACATGTGGCTGGATGGAAGAGGTCGTTGATCCCGGGATTGCACTCAATGATCGAGAAAAACTTGGATCGTTCAGCGGCTTGGTTGTGATGGCGAGATATGGGTACCGTCGTAGTGCTTCTTACGCGCGATCTTGTTACGCTCAGACCAGCGACAACTCTTCCAGCGCTTGCGAGATCTACACGAGGTCCGCCCTGCCTTACAACACCAGCCTCTCGGATCCGTGCCCCTTCCCCGGCAAGGTCTGCAATGGCTCAGCAATGACCCTCGACACTGAGTCTCTCCGATCCGATACTGATCTTGGCATCAATACATTGGCAGAGAGCGCCGTCACGCTCCGTCAGACTTGGTCCTGTGCGCCTATCCAAGGACAGAAGTACGCTACACAATGGGGTACGGCGGACGAACTTCATATGAATGCAAGCTCAGACTCAGACGGAGACTGGAACCGCAACGTTCCCAGGGATGAAAAACGCATATGCTACACGTTCGGGAAGGATGAGGACAATGGTAAACTGTTTTGTCTAACGAACAGTTCTCTCACATATGGGGACACTGCTTACGACATCAAGTAAGTTGCGCTTCCTGCTTCACGTTCCAAAAATAGCCGTTCGGGCAGTCTTTTGTTCTCTGATAACACAAATTTTCAACACGGCGCTATGCTGTCCCCTACTCTAATCCATATTAGGTCCGCTACTTCCTTTGTGAACTACAATGGCTCCTACGCACCGCTCATGATGCCTGGTTCGGATTTCCAAGTTCCAGACGCGGATACCACGTTCATAGGGCTCATCAACAGAATCACCTACCCGAGTCCATCGGACGACCCCTGGTTCAGCGCACATAATGTGTCCAAGGACAATGCGTATGGCATCGACGGGTACAAGGCCACGTATCCGAGGTCCTTCCTCGCGTGCACCCAGCGCTACCAACTATGCACCGACGATCGCTCATACTGCTCGCCGTACACGGGTGTGTACGGCATCGCGCACAACGACACGGACCTTGCCCATCTGTCGCCGACGCAAAGAGCAGTGTTCCAACTCATGTGGAAGATGATCTGGTGTACGTAACCTCCCAGCCCCTTCTCCACGCCCGCCCAACCACCACTAACCCGCCTCTTCCCAGTCGCCCAGCTCAACTTCCAACTCATCTTCATCGGCCGCGAGAACCTCATCGCAAACGACTACCTCTGGGACGGCGGCACGCAATTCGGGCTCTCAGCCCCCCTCCCCTCGAACCACTGGCAAACCGAAGTCTCAAACTTCATGAACGTCTCCCTCGCCGCGCTGCAGCGCGCGGCGCCCGCCTTCGCGCAGCCCCCACGGTTCGACGTCGGCAGCCCCTCCGCCAACCAGGACGCCAATATCCTCCGGTACATCGAGCCGCCCGCGGACCCCGCGATGCAGCGCCTCTGCGAGAGCATCCGGATGCGCTCCAAGGCGCACACGTCCTTCACCGTGCTCGGGCTGGGCTTGCTCATCGGCCTCGGCCTGCTCGTCATGCTCGTTGCGACGGTGCTGCCGGGCGTCGCGGCGTACTGGCAGGCGCGCGGGGGCGACGCGAGGGGCGCGTATAAGCGGCTGGAGTGGATTGAGACGGAGGCGTTTCAGGTGCAGCGGGTGGCGGCGGAGGGGCGGGGTGTCGGGCCCTGGGAGGGCAAGGAGGAGGATGTGCCGACGTTGGTGGGGGGCGAGCGGTTTAATTTGACGGGTATGAGTTTGAGGCAGAAGGGGGGAAGTGCTGGGATGGGGCAGGGAGGTGGGTATCAGGTTGTTGGAATGGGGGAGGAGATGGAGATGCAGGAGAGGGGGTTGACGAGGAAAGGGACGGAGGAGAGTGGGGAGGGAGATGGGAAGGGACGTTGGGGGAGTAGGAAGAAGTTGCTGGGGGTGTAGGCGGAGAGGGGAGGGACGCATCGTGGGCGTTTGATACCAGGGTTTTGGACTTTGCTACTGCGAGCTTGGCGTTAATACTACATTAGATTATACTTAATTCTTCAAGCGAGGATTATCTGGACACTGTGATCACGCCGGGGACAAAGACCCGACCCACGCAATGGGATCAGGGTCCAGCCTGTCACGATCCTAAGTACTTTCAACGCACCGGCGCCCTTTGCACGCGCCCTCCATAACTGGTCCGCAGCACGTACAAATTACATCGTATAACCGCCTCACCGCCAGGCTCCCTAGTATTCCTACACACTATCTAAGGCTAGCATCAATACTCTTTCTCCTGCCGTCTACGTATGTAGCGCCTGTCTCCTCTACCTACCTATTTAATGCGTAAAGGAAAAGTGACTGTATCCAGCTGATGTGTGAACAAGTATCAAAGAAGATGTTGGTATGTTTAGCACGGCGGGTGCGTGTAGCTGAGAAGACAGGTTACAAACAGAGGGAAAATAGAATAGGCAGGGGAAAGAATGGATGTGCTGGGAATCGGATTAGGTTTCTTACAGCTGTTTGGACGGGCGGTGACGCGAGTGGGGTGTGCTACGGCTGAAGCCAATAAACTTAACAAGATGTAGTGTAAATGTTATATCCTAGGTAAGCAACGATAGTTTACGGGAGAAGGATGGCGCGGAAAGCGCGCACATGGGAATGCTATGGTATGAGTCCTTTCCCGCGCCATATCATAATAATTGCCGAATGGAAATGCAAATAGTAATCCAGAACGAGAATGGAAAGAGAATAGAAAGGTTTGTGCGGGCGAGGCCTCTTTATTAACGTGCAGTTAGGTGCGAGGTCCGGCGGGTAGCAGCAGGGAAGAAAGGAGGCATGGAAAAAAAAAATTGGACATGCCGTGGCTCGAACACGGGTCTCTCACATCACTCCAGTGCGCCTCCACACTGTGCCTTAGATAGAATGCGAAAATCACACTTGGGAGGCAACCAACAACCAGTGAGTCTATTGGCGGGTAGTACGGTGTGAGCGCCGTACCGCTGGGCCGCCTGTCCTATAGCACATTCCATGGATGGAATCGGGGAACTGAAGCATGTATACGAGCACCTGGACAAAAACACATTAATGAAGAAATATCGTGCCTACGTGCGCGCGGAAAAGATGGGAGGTTGAAGCGTGAAGAGGGTAGAGCGGGCGGGTTTGACAGGTAATGTTTGGTGCAAAAAAGAATGGACATGCCAGGATTCGACGCTGAGTCTCTCACATCACCCCTAGAGTTCGTCAACGCCGTACACATTGCTTCCGGTAAGCATAGAATAACTGACACTGTTCTCGGTCGGCGGGTCGCTGGGTGTGAGCGCCTTGCCACTAGGCTACACGTCCGGTTGTGTAATGGATGGTGTGTTTTCGAGGAGAGTAGTATATAAAGATGCATATGGAGTAATGGGGTAGGGTAGGTATACGTGTATCATTGTGTGCGGAGAGGCGAGATCGGACTGCTTCTGCCCAGGACGGGTTCCGTCCCGGTGATGCTCCCAACAATGGAGCTTCCGCTCAACGCTCTTCAACCGCCGTGATAGGTCCCAACCTTGAGAGCGGAGCGTTGTTTGGGGGAGGCGCAGATCTCGGGGGGGGGGACTTACGCAATGATTAGAACGAGTTGTTTGTACCACTAGGATTAGACGTAGAGCTCTTATTATTTCTTTATATTTATCCGTAGGAGCTGTATCGACTTAGTGTACACTACGTCCTCACTTAATATAAAAGTAGGTAAAAATTAAAAGCGCTATAACTAAGGCCTATTAAATATAAAATTTTTTAAATATTATAGCTAGTAGAGTAATAATTTAAACTAATAACTTATTAGGCCGTGATAGTAATAACGGCGGGGTAATAACTATAAAATAAAAATAGTTTATCGCGGGTAGAACTATAGGCTGTATATAGTATATTTAATACACAATACGTTTAAAATAGTAAGTATAATAGCTTTTTTTTCTTTTTATAAATACTATATACCTAAAGTCTAAAAATCTTTTATTATATTTATAACGTTAGTATTTTAGTGTTTAATAATTAATCTATTAAGTAACCTCTAATATATAGTATAGACTTTTACTAATAGCAATAACTAGCTAGATTATATTAAAAACTATTTTAACTCCTATCTCTTTACTATATAATAGGCTAGCCTACTTAATAGACTAAAAAATTCTTTAGTTAATATCTTTAATTTTAATTTAACTCTAACGCGCCTTTTTTTATTTAAAATAGTTATAATTCTTAAGCTTAATAATACCTATAAGAACGCTAAAGTCTATTTTAAATTATATAATAATATAATAAACTTTATAGTATAATAGCGTAAAAAAAGTAAAACTTTTTTATTTAAAATAGAGAACGGCGGCGGCGATAGCAGTAGTACCTTAATAATAATAAAAAAAAACTTTTTTAAAGTAGTAAAGAAAGTAAAACTCTAATAAAAGAAGCTGATTAAAGTAATTAAAATTATTTAGACGTAAGGATATATATATATATATAAATAAAATAGGTAGTAGTAATAAAAAAAGAGTATACTATAGTACTGTAAAATAGTTATAAAAGTTTACTATTAAAGAAGTTAGTAATTATTATTAAAAAAAATAAAAAAATCTTACAGGGAGTACTATATTATATTTTAATATTTTAATTACTATTAAAAAGGTTATAGGTTATTAGTATTAGTAAAAAAGTTATTATAGTTATTATATAAAAAACTTATTAAGAGTTAGTTAATTAAATAATATAGTAGAAGTTTAAACAGCCAGCCTAGGGTCGCGTAACGTCACGGCAATGACCCTAGGGGAGGGGGTGGAGCTCTTATTATAGATGGATGGGTCTAGATATCTTTGCTGAACACGCGCGCGACTGTAATTGTACACTTCCGTCGTCTTTCGGTACTCCTCGTACATCCTGTTAGAATTATATCTAGATATACTTCCATAGCGACCTTCTTCGGGCTTCCTTTCTGCCTACGAACTTCACTGCCGCGTCTCCATCGATGGCCATCAACCGCCCCCAATTTCGATCATCTAATCTCGCATCCCGCCCGTGGTGCTTCGAAAACGTATCGTCGTGTTCTCAAAGAGAGAGTCCACCTCCTCCACGTGATTGAACTCGCTCGTCACCTATTACCACCGGCAAATACGGCGATCTGGTGAACATCATGGTCTTCCGGCTTATTCAGCTAGTCGACCAACAGGGTGTGAGGGCTTCTGCGACAGAGATGAGGACGATTTTCTCATAGATAGTCAAGATTGGGAGAGTGTATGTAACTTTGGCGTCATAGCTGCAACATACCTCAATGCGTTAGCGCTCACGGTGTATTCCATGAAAACGCTCGGTAAATAAGGAATCGAAACCTTCAGTAACTTACAATTCATCAAAAATTCCTCAATCCCCTATGCTCATTTCGACGTTGTCAATGTACAGCCTACGCACCTGATATGGCCACAATGGGAGCATCCGGGGTGGATAGTATTATGAGGACCATCACCGCAGTTGCACTGTCCAATTCAGCATAAAGCTCCTATTTTGTGGCTGATCACCTACGCAATACCAGACGAATTTTGGCGGCGGACCATGTTGGTATGGTACCTTCTGAGGGTCAGCAGCAGACGGCCATGGACGCTCCTCCACTTACAGGACAGGCGGGTTTCAGCTTGTGATATAAGCGCGTATGAGCAGCAGAATCCACGCAGCCAAGAGAATCCGTTGAATACAATTCCTCGTCGTATGCTGTGGAACAACGATCCGTGCCCGCGACTGTAATCGCGGATGGAGTGTCCTACTCCCAGCAGTCATTAGCAACTCAAGGGGTTGAGACTGGAGAGTTCAGACTGTGTGAGAAGGCGAAAGAAGACGTGGCTCTCGCGAATACATCTCGAGATGAGTGATGTGCAACGCCTGTCGTTCCGCTGCTTTTCTAAACTTCGGAGACAAACCAGGATCGAATACGAGTCATCTGCTTCGGACGCTTTTGGCGCCCAATGGCCCAACGGCGCTTGCCTAATTAAGCCTAGGCGCTCCGATCTTGCTTCAGGCGAAAGCCTTCAGCCTTGCCTACTTTTGCCTTTGCACCTATAACGCCCTCTTCCGTTTCAGCCTCATAGGTACCCTATGAATAAGCAAGCGAAGGACAAGGGTACCGGGTCACAATGCTGCGAGGTACACTGGCTACAGGCCACATACATAGTTGCACCCACCAGCGCCACCGCGCCGATGAAAGATGGCCCTGGAACCGACTAGTTTGAACGGGCTTCATTCTCATGATCCATGGCTCAGGTTTACCCAGCGAGATGAGCAGGCATACGGGCCTGAAGATCAGCCGCTCTGTGACCAGCAACTTTCAATTCCACAGGTGATCACGAAATTCATGTCGCACGGATACAACGATCTGACACGGTCCATACCACTTCAACGTCGAGCGTTGAGAGAGTTTCTCGAAACAGTGATTCCTGTATTGGCTTCTGGACAGGCTCGTCCTGTCTGTGAGGCCATCCGTCACCCGACGTTCGCCGTGGGAATTGCCGCATTGCTAGACGACCGTCACGACCATGAGCGATGCACACGATTAATTCAGCAGGTGTGCAATGATGATAGAATCTACTCCGGTAACCTTTCCGTTCTGGAACTATACGAAAATCTTCATGAAAAGGTGTGCTCCCACACGAATATACCGGAAAACATGTGGGGGTCACTTACACTATAGAACTAGCGAGTAAACCGTAAAGCAGAAAGGCGCATGCTGTAGGCGGACTTCAACAATCCTAGACTGCTGCTTACGAGTACAGCTTTATTCCTAATCTAAGACCGGTCACCGCACTCGTATTGGCTTCGACTATTTCGCGGAGGTCTACAATATGTGTTCGAGATATGTTGCATCGATATCTGACGAGAGAGTACCTTTTTTCGGTTGTCACAGTAAGTCAAGCTCGTTTCAGCAATGTATTCGACATTCGCAATCTATCAAGACTCGTCCTACCTGTTAGGATTCATCATGGACTGTTCCCTATTACTATATCTGTGTGATGTCGAAGCATATTGTCTCGCGACCAACTTTAACACTAATATTTTCCAGACAGAGAAAACCTGGGGTTTCTTTCTTGAATTTCATATACCGTACTATGCAATGCGGCCTGGCCCTATTACCAATAGCGCAGATACTCGCATCATAGGCAGAAAGCCCCTGCGCAAGTCTGAGGCGCTTCCTCTCCAGCTCGAATCAGATGATCCGGATGAGGTCTATTACCACGAAGTTCAGATGTCATCGCTCTGCTGGGGCCCCGACGAATCATGCTGGACTGAACTCTTCCTTGTAGAGACCTACTTTGGTTCAGATCCCGGCCTCGAAACGTACCTCATACCACCCCCGAATGGATACGCGCGTGATCCTCCAACTTTAACGTTCAGCGTCCCCACACCATTTTTTGATCCAAGAGAATACTGGTTAAAGCAGCTTGATGTACGTTTAGCACAAGTTAATCAGGAGTATACTGCTCTGATTGGAACATTCACTAGGCGCATGGATATATACGTAAGTTACTTTTTGCCCACTACGAATTCTTCTATCTGGGCACCAGCCCAAAGTTTCAGGTCAAGCACCTGTTCACAAGTGCAATACATATGCTTATCCGAATGGCCGACTCACAACGATTAGATTCGAACTCCTAGATTCAGGGATGACCGGAGTGGACACACACAAACCCTCAGTGACGTCCTCGAAACCATCCAAACCTTCATCGATTCTATTGGCAGTACAATAGATGCGTGGGAGACGTTTCGAAAGAATCAGATCTCCATTTTTGTTTTGTACGTGCACGACAAAGACACATATCCTCGGCTCCTCGAATCCATATTTCGTAGCATCGGAGAGCTCGAAAGATTACGCGGTCGCCTCATTACTCAACGAGCAACTTTCAAGTCTAGAATTGAAAACGTAAGTGTCAGCATATTATGTGCCATGATTTCTAGTCAAGTGTAATGAAGGATTCCCGTATATATACATAAATTTCCCAGCACGAGCTAATGGAAAAGCTAGTTCCACACTGTTTCCAGCCTCAGCCAAACGGAAATGGCGATAGCTCAAGGCGAGAACATCCGAACGTTGACTGAGATGACTGTAGTGAGTCTTCCTGAATTATTGATCTCCATATAGAAACTGACAAGTACTCTGCAGTATGTGGCTTTCCCACTTCTCTTCACAGCCGCGATCTTCAGCATGGACTTCGTGCAACCCAAGAGCCACGGACTAGCCTGGGTGCTTTTCTTCGTGGTGTGCGTTGTGATATCCCTGCTCAACGGTGCCGTGGCTTGGCTTTTGCAAGAAAGAGTCATTCGAAAAACATTCAACAAGTTCATTGAGTGGGGGAAATCATCTTGATAACCGCATACCCGATGAATAAGATATGACAAGCAAGTTGCAAGCCGCTCGGAATAGCGCAGCCCTGCTGTTAGCCTTTCCATGAAATGCCGAAAGCCTCCAGAGGACTGTTTTTCATTCCAGTACGATGCATCGAATGATTTAAAGGATATACCCCATTCTAGTAACAGTCTTCTCCCACTCACTTCACTAGGCTCCTCCCAATAGGTCGTCCCGCTCTCCTTCAATCCCATCTTCCGCGATACCTTCCCATTCCTTACATGCGTCCTCTCCGTCTCTGCAATTAAAGGCCTCGCACCTCTCCCACTGACCTCCCACTGCATCACCGCATTTGCAGCCTCACCAGCGAGACCCTTACCCCAATAATCACTGTGGACTCCCATACCTTAGCTCCACCATCTCTTGCCCACGGCGGCAGCGGCTCATCGCCTTCCTGCTGACCCGGCATTGAAGTCGTCATGGCGTCTCGCACGCCCGCGTAGCCAGCCCACTCGATATTCTCCAGATGGCAGATATCTAACTTGCTATCCATAATCTTTACAGATCCTTCGCCGTCCAGTTTTCTCCCTACTTCGTTGGGAAATACTGTTGGCCCATCACGTCTCGCGCGCGGAGCAACCACAAAGTCTCCCAATGCTTGTTTCTCCCAGCACCTTTTATGTCCTGTGTGATAATGATGTTCCTCGTCTCCTCGTCGGTTCAGTCCCGAGCGGGAAAGTGGGGACCGAATGCCATCTCGCAAAAGGCCTCGTCGGCGTGCAATCTGCCATACATTTGAATATAAGCCCCATATTGGACGGCGATTGGAGTTGGCACAATAACAAGGCGGTTAGTGAGGAGAACGAGTGGAGCGAGATTGGATGCAGTTTGCGGCATTTGCATAGTTGGTGAAAGTAGAGTGCTAGTCCGAAAGATGGAACCAGGTCCGAGGTTGAAGGACTCCCGGAAGTCTGACATCTGATATGCAAATATAAACAAGAAGCTAAGCCGAGAAGAAAACGCTATGCTAAGAAAGGGAAATCTAGGCTGCAACGGTGGAAAAATTTGTCAACGATTGATCTCTGCCAGATCAATTTGTACCATCATTGGGAGCCCGGACCGGGTGTTTACAGAGCCTTGTATAGCACGAATACTTCCAAGGGCCTAGGGTGAACGTCGATCGTATGAGCGGAAAAATTAATCACAGGTCCAAGCTGTGGTAGATACAGCTCTGGAGGTCTCAGAATAGCCTCGCATACATCGAGGCTTTGTCCCAGTCCTAAATTTGCTGGGGCGCCATACGGCTCTCAACTTTTGATATCACTGCTTCCCGGCGTACCGACGCACTGCATTCCCTTACTGCGTTCTCGCTTTTTGATGAAGTCCAGGCGCACCTATCGTACTCGAAGCTTGGTGAGGCCGGGGATCTTGCGTTCTGATTTGAGGCTCCGCGATTGCGTCTTCCATCACCCGTACTGCATGCTTTCGTCGTGTTACTCTCAACACGTCTTCAATCGTACTTGATTGTCCGCTGCCATAGTACTGAGTCTTCCAGCTGAGCTTTAGAGAGTTTCCCTATCTGCACAATGGCCTGAGGTGCTGCATCGCTATGCTCCATAACTGGGGCACATCCAGAGCGAAAGCTGGGGCTTAACGTCTTGGAGTAGAGTCATAGTTGTCTGATAATTAGATAATCAGAATTTAGCAATCGAGATTAAAGTTCGGTCTCTAGAAACAGCTTCATCTCCGAGATCCCGGTATGTGGCCGTTGTGCGCCTGTCGTCGGCCAACCTACGAGACTTACAAGTCTCGTACTGGGCTACCGTAATCCTGTCTCGTTCCACTTGGAGCCTGTTGTAGGCAAGGATTGCCATGAGATCTTTGATTTTCGATGGAGTCTGGTTTTCAGGGAGGTGGCATTTGGTTTCCTACCTTCTCCTTTGAAGCAGCTCTTGTTCCTGATGACCGTAAGCATGATGCGCTACGTTATATTCCGGAGTAGTCTTCGTCGCTATTATATGAACCAAGGACTCAGTGGCTGGTATATCGTTCGAACGGCTGCTTGCAGACTCTTTTGGAGGTGCCTCGGTTGATACTCTTGTTGGAGCTTTAATTGCTGGTACAGTTGTCGAAGGCTTATGTACGGGTACCTTTGTTAGAGAATGTGCATTTCGGTTTATCCATCCGCGAGACATCTTCCGCATTCAATGGACAGTCCTCAGGAGTTTTGAGAGTATGTGCGGACTGTGCCAAGTAGGGATTAACGAGGGCTCGCCAATGTCGTGAAAGGGTCTCCCGTAAATTTGATCCAAGGGGATCTTCCAGGCCAGAAGACATGTTGTCCGCCACAGGTGCCTCTATCGCACTATCCGCCTGCCCAATCCCGGCCTCCTCGCCGATTACTCTCTGGTGCTCATCGTAATTCGATGCCACTGGTTCGACATCTTCCTCCATCGATTTCGCAAGCCGGCGGAGATCACGTTCAAATCCTAGGGTCTCGACTACGGCCCTAACAACCGCCATGTTTTTGTCAGAATCAATATAGACGGCACCGATGATCGATTCGAAAGTTTCGGCGATATCCTGGGACACTGGAGCCTGTTTGTGGTGCGAAATCAGAATAGAGCTGTGCAGGCCCAGCTGTCGAGCCCGCATCGCTAGTAAATTTCGTGACTCGAGTGCCGATGCCAATTTGGCATACTTCTGATTGTCCAGTTTAGTTTCCCACCAATGGTCACACATTGCCAAACTCAATGCTCTGTCTCCCACTAGTGCCAAGCGCCGATTCCCTTCAACAGGTGTGATAATGCCCTGCCAATAAAGCGGATGTTCCTGTTCGGATCTCTTGAGGGCTTCAACGCAGATCAACTTGTTCTTGAAATTGTAGCCAATTTTGTCTTCGACGCGGACGACGCGTGTTGCGGCATCTAAGAAATCATGATGATGCCTTGGTGCCGGTGAATGAAAACGCAATGCCCCCAAAGCGATGTGAAAGAAAAGGGTATCTCGTCGTGCGAAAAAGTTTGGAAGGCGACGTCGATGCTCGGTGCGGCCCCTAAGCCTTACGCTTGAAAAAGCGGCAAGGCTGTGAAAGAGCCGTAATAACCACGCTTGTACCTTGGGGAATCAAACCGTGCTCTTGCTTTTCCGGCCACTTTTTCCCCAGACGCCCGCCCAGATTCCGGACTGCTGAAGAGTAGGAAAACCATGCTCCACAAATTTATTCTGCTTGTGTTGCATTTTCGGTTGAACTTCCTTCGGTTCTCTCATCGATTCCGTCTGCCGTCTGTCCTGTTGTGTGTTGTAAGGATGATCCGTACCCGCTCCATGGAAGATCTCGGGGAACGGACGTTGTCCACTCTTAACGTTTCGAAATTGGCCACGCTCGTTCAGCTGAACATACCTCCGAAGCCTTTTCAGTTGGAACACGTCCAATACTCCTTGCCTTGGACGTGTCTGGACAGTCACGTGGCCTTTTGGAAGGCGCAGACGCATGGCGCAGCCTTGAGAAATCCGTATGATCTTGACTCAGCAATAGAACCTTTGTGGTCGTATATTGCATCGTCAAAACCGATTCTGAACAAATATTAGTTTGTTTTGCGATTGGAAATGGGGCGACTTCGACGAACAAGGGAACCTGAACATGCCAACTCACTTCAACAATCAGCCTCAAAGATTGATCGCTGTTATCATCCTCCACCGGCTACTGCCCCACCACGGACAACTTCGCCGATGGGAAAGGAATGGTGTTTGGTGTTTAGGTTGCCGACCTTCTTCGCGCTACAGCGTATCGACATCTCAGCACAGACCATGCATCACGGTCCGCATTAATATTCGATGAATGAACTTACATTCCATTCTAAAGCACCCTAAACGTATTCACGTAATTCTTGGAGTTCACCGATTCGTTCCGTTTGATGGATTGTGCCCTTCTTCACGATACTGACAGGTGCAGGGGCTTGCGACATCAGACTGACTACTGATAGTAACATTACCGCATTTCGCCTGGCCGGCTAGACCCTGCATACTTGCGCCAGGGGCCAGGAATTAACGTGTCGGGGAGGGCGGAGCGAAACAACTGCCACCATGTCCAACCTTACCTGCTGCATCTGTACCTCTGTCCACCTAATGCCATACCTCGGAGCGAATGTGATGTGGACGTCACTGTACTCTTCATTGCGCAACGATACCTGAACCATCAGCATGGCGCGCTTCCGGACACGACACGTCGCTGTGTGCGCCGTCCTCCTCGTATTCCTGTGGTACATGCTCCCCGAGGAAGAGCTTGCACTGCACCGTATCCAAGGCGGCGTCGGCATACCAAACGCAGGGACTGCCGCTCTAGCACGCTATATGAACGATGCAAAGCGCATCCCGCACATCGAAGCCAGTCAAAGCACGTTCGCCTGGAACACCGTTCAGTTCAAATATCCGCCGGACCGCACGTCGAAGCTGCCCCCGCCGGTCACCAAGCGTCCGCGTATACAGCACCGCTTTCAACCAGACCCACGCAACGTGGCTGCGGAACAAGAGAAGAGGAGACAGGAGGTGCTTCGCATTTTTAAGAAGGCATGGGCCAGCTACAAGAAGAAGGCATGGATGAAAGATGCGTTGAAACCGCTGAGCGGTGGCTATGTGGACCAATTCAGTGGGTGGGCTGCGACGCTTGTGGACAGTTTGGACACGTTGTGGATAATGGGTCTGCGAGAAGACTTTTACGACGCTGTAACGGCAGTTGCGACAATTGATTTTGGCAGGAGCACGTCTGGCCGGGTGAATACGTTCGAGACGAATATACGATACCTGGGGGGACTGATAGCGGCATACGACCTGAGCGGCCATGAAGCGCTCAAGGCCAAGGCGATTGAGGTCGGAGACTTGCTATACGCAGGCTTCAACACGAAGAACCGCATGCCAGTCGATTTCATAAACTTCGACGGTGCGAAAGAAGGCAGTGGTCTGGTTGTAGAGGACTCTGTGGTTAGCGCATCGCCCGGCACTATTACCCTGGAATTCAGCAGGCTGAGCCAGATCACGGGCGATAACAAGTACTATGCCGCCGTCTCCCACGTAATGGACATGTTTCATGCCCAACAGAACAAGACCAAGCTTCCTGGGATGTGGCCTATGACGGTTTCAATGGCGCGCGAAGATGCTGTTTCAGGTTACCAGTTCACCATCGGCGGCAACGCAGACTCCCTCTACGAATACCTCCCCAAAGCGCACGCGCTCCTTGGTTCCACAGATCCGAGCTCGCGCAAATACGAGATTATGGCCAGGACGTTCATGGACACAGCAATAAACAACCTCTTCTTCCGCCCCATGACACCAACCCAAGATGACATTTTGATATCGGGTAATTGCGACGTCCTCGAGGATGGACCACGCCTAGATCCTGAGAGCGAGCATTTGTCCTGCTTCATCGGCGGTCTCTATGCTCTGGGTGGCCGGCTGTTCGAAAATGGAACGTATCTCGACATCGGAGCGAAGCTCGCGCGCGGCTGCGTGTACGCATATAAATCTTTTCCTACTGGTATCATGCCGGAGCGGTATAACATGGTCAAATGTCCAGGCTCCGACCCCAAAGCGGCTTGCAAATGGGACGAGGACCTGTACACTGCCGAGTGTGCAAAACGAACTCAGTATCGCAAGGATCTACCCAAGGGATTCACGACTGCGAAGGATCCGCGATATATCCTGCGCCCTGAGGCTATAGAAAGTGTCTTCATCTTATGGCGCATCACTGGCGAGCAAGCGTTCAGGGAGGCGGCTTGGGATATGTTTCAAGCCGTCGTCAGAGAGACGGAAACAGAGTTTGCGAATGCAGCAATCGAGGATGTCAACACAGTTGGCTCGAAGCAGACGGACTATATGGAGAGCTTCTGGCTGGCGGAGACGCTGAAGTACTTTTACTTAGTTTTCGCCAACACGGACCTCATCAGCCTGGATGAATTTGTGCTCAACACGGAAGCGCATCCGTTTAGGCTTGCGAAGGTGTAGGGCGATTTCGAGCCGTGGGCGCTGGAGCATTGAGCATCGAGAGCAGTATCGCAAGGCGTTTGGGCTGGTTGAACAACGCAACATATATACTCGCGATGGTTCGCGACATTAAACTTGACGATGGTTGCGGGAATGACGGGGCCTCCACGGATTTTCCGGACTTGGTGAACCTGCGTGGCGCTAAAAGCTGATTGGTTGGTACCTGCATCTCTACGGCGCCGATGCACAGCCGGGAAAGATGTCTGGAAGGATATCAATTGCTTGAGCGCGGCAACAAGGGATGAGACTATTTAGACCGCAAATGGCATTATTCCTGCTATCGCCCATAGCTACAAGATGTTTCCAGATCTTTGTCGGCCAGGGTTTCCCGGCAACTCCACCATCGTTCTGGGGTCATATATCAACAGCCTGATGGACCATGCATAGACTGAGATTCTCTTTTATACATGAGCACCCAGGCTCTCGTGCTTTGCCATCAAGACAATGTTACGGTACTCCGAACCCCATTCCGCACGTAGCACGCTGCGACAAGGCGGCACCGTAGGCCAAGGCTCCATGCGCCACAGCCGACAGGGGTGGGTCCGGTGGGATCGCCGTTGAACCCCTTCATCTCGCGCCAGCGCCCCTTCTCTCCGCGCCGCATCTCTCTTGTACATTTCCTGTGCAGTCGTTCTTTACTCACTCGCACTGCTGTCCTTCATTTAACCTTTAGTCATTCTTTGCTGTTGCGTTTGCTCTCGACCGCCCCATTACCAAACCTTCCAAAGTGCCCGACCAGCTCGCTACTCCATTCACTGCACCTAACGTTACCGAAGATGCGTTTCTTCTCGACCGCCGCGACTATCGCCCTCGCCGCGGCGCCTGCCGTCGTTTCTGCCGCGAAGGGCCAAATGGGCTTCGCGCTCGGGACCAAGGAGCCTGACGGCAAGTGCAAGACCCAGGCCGACTACGAGAAGGATTTCGATGCCATCAAGCAAGAGTCCGGCGCTACGATTGTGCGTGGCTATGCGGCGGCAGACTGCGACATGACCAAAGCGATCCTCCCCGCCGCCGTGAAGAAGGACTTCCGCGTCGTTCTCGGCATCTGGCCCGACGTCGAGGAATCCTTCAACAACGATCTCAAAGCGATCCTTGACGTCGCCGACAAGTACAAGGACGCCATCTATGCCGTGACCGTCGGGTCCGAGACGCTGTACCGCGGGAACTTCACGGGTCCCGAGCTCAAGCAGAAGATCGACACGGTAAAGAGCAAGCTGCCCAAGGGCATGAAGGTGGGTACGGCCGACAGCTGGAACAAGTTCAACGACGGGACCGCCGACGCCATCCTCGACTCGGTTGACATCCTCATGATCAACGCGTTCGCGTTCTGGCAGGGCGCTGGCGACAAGAACGCTACCCACGTGTACTTCAACGACATGTTCCAGGCTATCACGCATATCGAGCAGAAGGTTGGCGGGTCGGACAAGATTGAGATCTGGAACGGTGAGACGGGCTGGCCTACTGCTGGTACGTGATTCGTTCTGATTATTTCCTGGGGGATAGCTTGCTGACGGTACGATAGATGGAACTGACTACGGCGCTGCCAAGGGAGGCCTGAAGAACGCCGAGACCTTCTACAAGGAGGGCTTCTGCGGGCTCATTGACTGGGGCTTCAACGCTTTCTTCTTCGAGGCGTTTGACGAGCCGTGGAAGCCTGCCTCCGTGGGCGACAATGGTAAGGCTGCGGACGAGACGACCTGGGGTGCGATGACCGCGAACCGCAAGACGAAGTACTCGCTCAAGTGCTAGACGATAATCGAGGTCAGATACGGGGAAATGGTTCTATGAATACGTGCGGAGGACCGTTCCGCGTGTAGCGGAGGTCGGATATGTGATTATTTTGGGGCTGCAGAATGGTGCGATCTAGATTCCCACTTGCGTTTGCGTATTGATTCTTGTTCATATTGTCTGGGGACACTGATGAACAGCCCTCGAATGCCCCTCCCTTACTCGTCGGTTGCTCCTAACTTCGTACTTTCCGCACGGTATTGGAGAAAGTGCCTCCGAAAAGCAGCTACATACCGCATTTCCCTCCTCTGATCCTCCTTCGTTCCCAAACACCGCACCCACAATACCCCCGCAGCGGCTCTCCTACCCGTGTGTATCCGTCATATTGCAGCATCTATTATCTTGCATCTCGTCTACTCTGCCACCTACCTGACTGTAATACATCTGTTCATCGACAATGCCGCCCATTCGTCCTTTGCCGCCGAGACCTCACCGTCAAGACTCCGGTCGCAACTCGCGCGACTCCGACGACGACCTCATCAGGACGCCTCCAAATGCAGATTTCTTACTCGTAAATGAAAGTCTTGTGGACTTCGGCGCCAACAGCGCCCGTTCATTCGTGGACCTGAACAACGCTTTCTCTTTCATCAACTCCCAAAGTCCGCCCGGCAAGGTCCTCAGCGGCGAGGACAATAAGAACTACAGTGCGTGCCTCCTCTTTCCCCCCATTTTCTTTCGAATAATCTGACTGGCGCGTGATGGTTGTTATCGCGGGCGTGACGCTGGCGAGCATCTGCTATCCAGGGTAAGTCGAATGATTCCCCCGCGGCATTATCATCACCCAGCGCAGAAACATGCTCTGACACGAGCGAAAGGCCGAACCCGGTTCGCCACTGGGATCTGGCCCTTATCCCGAAGCGAAACGGCTTTTGTCTCGAGCATTATCCGAGAAATGATGACATCTATCGATTGTACCGTGACGGGACGGTCAAAGCGGAATGTGGGAGGAAGAGCTGGGAACCGAGGCCGCCGCTGCCTGGAAGGTTCAGTACAGCTGGAGGGTCTGGATATCCGCCCGCGTGGTAGCTGGGACTGCATCCATACCGGACGGGAATGTGGTGCTTTACGCTTTGTCAATTACTGAGGGATTACGGGAGCCCGCGTAAAGTCAAAGCGCCCCCTATTTGGAGTTCGGGGCCGGATAATGGCTGTTTTCTTTTGGAATTCTATCCGAGCCGCAGGTAGTTAGGTCCAACAGTCGGTTTTCTAGTGCGTTGCTGTAGAGGTTCCACTGCGTAGAGTGAAAGCACTGGATGTCTCCTCTGCGAAAGTCATCCCTTGAACAAATGCATGTGTACACATTGCAGAACTGTAACGGGAGACCAACAGTCACGATATTAGCTCCCTACCTAGGTAACTTGCTGTCTAGGCCACTTGGATAACGAGGGGACCTCGGGAATAAGTGAATCACGTGGCAATGACCTCACAGGGAACCTGGGCATCACTACCAGTAGACATTTACATTGCAATATTCCCCCTCCTGCATATGATTCATGAATATGAGTTTCCAGCAAAATACTATTCCGTCGCCGCATCATCCTCTTCACCACCATGTCAGAGGTCCCCAAAACGATGCGCGCCCCCGTGCGCACCAAGCCTGGCGGTCCAGACATCCTTCAAATACAGTCCGACTACCCATACATTTCTTTGAAACTTTACCTTGTCAAACTTTATGTATGACTAGTTTTCTTCACCGAACGTTTTCCATTGTTTGACGTTCTAGTAACAATGAATTGTGTTTTGGCCGCTTGCTCTCACACCACATATTTAAACCCACGGATTGTAACCCACAAGTATCCACCAAGACGCAACCCTCACTTTTTCCCCAAAGATACTCAATACAAAGCACGCCCACTAAGCTCACCATGTCCCTCCAACCATTCCATCTCCCCCGAATAGATATTCCTACCCTCCGGGATATCACAGACTTGAAGACCCTCATCATATGTAAGCAAACTTCTCGCGAACAAGATCAACCTAACGCCTCCCACAGCCCAGGCCCGGGCCACGACCTCCATTACAAAAGGAGACGGCGATGTCGATGTGCTCTGCACCAGGCAATCTGACGGTACCTGCGTCGCACAGCTGATTGTTTATTCTTCTCCGGCGAACCGTGGACAGTGGCGCATGCTGTATAGCGGCCGCGCCACCAACGACAACATGGCGGAAGGGTATAAGAAGTATAGTTTTTACTTTGCCATGGTGGCGCTGTGGAACAAGATGGTGACTGCTGTACCGGCGGAGATGCGCGGTAAGGTTTCTGCTTAGATGGGAAATGTCGTACTGATGGAGAAGTAGAGCTTAAGGACGGTGAGGTTTTCTTTTGAAGGGGGCATGACGGAACCTTGGAAGTGATCGGTTGAGGAAGATGGAAGAGAGATGAAGAATTTCTGGTTAGGGATTACGAATCAGCAACGGCGGGAAAGGGAATGGCTATTACGAAGGGGTTCGCGGCTGCGGAATGGTCAATTGGTTGTTATGTGCTGCATCAGAGTAGCGCATATGCTTGCATGGTTGTGCGTAGAGTTGTGAGTTGTCGTATCAACCCGCTGTTGAGAGAACAATACCATCAATGTGGATTCCTCAGCGCATTACATGCATATGCTTTGCATGCCAAGACACTTGCACTTCCGCCCCACTTCGTAACACTGGTCAGCTCGTTCGCGTTCGCGCTCCCACAGCGTCGTGGCTTACAAACGGTTACAACGTCGCCCATCCATTCCTCTTGCTCGAGGATTACATTTAATCATGTGTCCTCCTGATCTCCCGCCGTGCTGCCTTCACATCTCCGTCCACGCACAACCGCCATGACGTTCACCAAGCCGGTCCGTGAGTCTTCTTCACATGGGCTTGTGCCTGGACTTGCCAAGCTGACGTGCAATATCAGTCATCTCCGGCGGCGGCATCGCTGCACTGCTGCTTGCATCGAGTCTGCGCCGTAGCCGCATACCGTTTATCGTCTTCGAGCGCGATGCGTCACCCATCTTCCGTGCCCAAGGCTACCGCCTACGACTCTCCAACGAGGGCCTCGACGCCATTGAAAGGGCGCTTCCGCCCGAGAAGTGGCAGAAATTTTGGGCTAAGTGCGGAAAGACAGGCGGCGCAGGCTTCGTCAGCATCGACCCCATCACTGGCGAGAGACTGGGCGGCTCTGGCAATGAGCCGGCGGCAGGTGTGAGGGAGGAACTTTCGTCGCGCGGCGGCAAGGTGGTGGGTATCAGTCGCGGCGACATGCGCAAGGTCTTCCTGGAGGGCATCGAGGACTCGATACGCTGGGGACACCACGTCAGGGGCTATGAGCTGGCACCTGAAGGTGTGCGTGCCGTCTTCGCCGACGGCTCCAAGTCGGAGGAAGGCTGCATGCTTGTTGGCGGCGAGGGAATCTATTCATACGTCGCGCAACAGTTGTCGGGCGGCAGGCTCAAGGTCTACGACCTCGGCTCTCGTGGCATCCACGGCCAAGCACCTACAACTGCCTTCAAGGGCCTGGGCGAAGGTGTCTTCCGTTTGAGCGATGAGACGACAGTGCCCGGAAAGAAGATCTTCATGATCACCAACGTGCGTCCTGAGGATATGAACAATCCAGACGTCGAATTTGGCTGGACAATGGGCGGCTCTCCGGGAGTCATTGATGCCCCAAACGACAATTACACACTGGTTGGCAAGCCGGCCGCCGACATTGCTAAGAAGCTCACCACGAGTTGGCATCCGCGCTTCAAGCCCCTCTTCGACAATATGAATGAGTCAGAGGCGGCCTTCTGGAAAATCACCTGCTCTTCGCCCGATGGTGTTCCTGAGTGGCCTAACGAGCCCCGCGTCACTGTAATCGGAGACGCAGTCCATTCGATGACCCCGGCAGGTGGCCTTGGCGCAAACACGGCTGTGAGAGACTCTGAGCTTCTCGGCAGGTTGCTGGCCGAAGCCGGTGGATACGAGGAGGGTATTACAGAAGCGTACGAGAAGGAGATGCGCGTGTATGCAAGCGAAGCAGTGAAAACCAGCTTCGGGCAGTCGCGAACAGCATTCGGCACAGAGATCGATTCGAACAAGACCATAGAACCACGCGATGTATAGGCTCCATAACAACAGAGCATACGATGCCCCACCAACTCCAAGGAAGTCCTCGAAGCATCAATATTCTTGCTCTATATAATCTTAACACCATATACAAGCATCCCGAACAGCGTTGAGAGAGTGTATTGGCCGTCTCCTGTCCAGCAGTTCACGGCTAGGTAGCGCACATCGCATCCCAGAATCAACTTTGCTCATACACCGTATCATGACCATCACCCCTTAATCTCCTGGCACAGCACCCAAGTCGGCTTCTCCTCTACCGTGAAGTGGCTTTCCTCAAGCTTGGGACCCCTATGCAACACCACGTCCCCTTGTCCTCTGCAAGCTTCTTCGGTACTGCAGCATTATCAGCAATTATGCTCAAATCAGAACAACCTCACTTACAGGAAGAACCCGCATCCGCACCCCTCACGGTCAATGCGGTAGATGACTGCTGTCTGGTTGTTCCAGATCGGCTCGCACACGCCTTTCGTTTCAAGGCCTACCGACCACCAGGCAGTTTCCTCCATGCGTACGTAACCGCACAAGAGAGCCTCTTTGGGAAGAGGCTTGTTGATCAGCTGGACATCCGCGCTGTCGATCGGAGCCGCAAAGGCAGCGCAAGCAGCCATGGCAACTGGAACGAAGAGCTTCATAGCGAAGTTTGGTTCGGCTGCCACTTGAAGAGCCAATCGAGTTTCGATAATATGTCCGGTCTTGGATTGTAGGATCACTTGATTAACACTCTGCCGAATACGCACTCTGGCGGAGCGGGCATCTTAAGGCCTCTAAATACTCTTCTCCCCATGCTCCCGTCCACCTCCCCAGCCTTTTACACAGCTGGATGCGCCCTCACCGACTGTCTTGACAAAGCGTCCTCGTGCACACACTACGCTTTTCTAGCTCCTCTTGCAATCGGAAACCTGTGTATGGCTACCATGCCGTTCCAGAGTTTCTTCGTGAAACGAGCGTGCAACGGTAGACCAAGGCTACCGGCTGGTTACGTGGGACGAAGGAAGTTCGATAAGTACGTGGCTGGTTACAAGACCACTGCTTGTCCGATCACCAAGAGACCTGAAATGCGGAATTGGGATTGTTGACGTGTCCCCAGCCATGCGGTCTATGTAGTGCCGCTTTTCCATATATTGGATTCTCACCGCTGGATATGGGGCAGCCATTCACCGCCTCTCTCCCAATGTTGACCTGGTGGTTGGGAGCTGCAATTGTCCAATCTGCATCATTGACCTGAGTCGATATTGGTCGTCCTTGGTTCTCGCCATGAGGTCGGTGTTATCGTTGCGCTGCTTGCACGGGAATCGCGCCACTGTCATGCAACTCTATGATTGCGATTGTTTGTCATACGGGTGGCAGACCGACGATGGGTACATTGAAAGCATGGAACTTTCGCGATTCACTGAGGTCACCATTGGAATGCCTCGCATTTCCGGTAGAATGCAGGTGAGGAAGCATGGCTCAATATAACACCTGGCGCGACACCCATCGAATCGACTGATTCGACGAGAAAAGATAGAAACGCCTGTTTTTGGAAGTTGGTACCGTGTCGACGACCATGTTCTTCGGTGAGAGAACTAAAGGCGATCTGTGGACTCGGCTTGGCGCGTATGGAGATTCTCAGCACCGCAAATACCGAGCATCTACCAAGTTGCGATGGCGTTACTTCAATAATCTGCGGTCAGGTAGGCGATGTTGGGGGCGTCTACTGAGCGAGCCTTGTCACTCTCCTCACAATCAAAGATCGTAGGAGTCATGCTTCATGAGGCGTATGACGAACCCTCTGTTCTCGAGTTTTCCATATTTGGTTCGAGGGGTGCTACGATTCGGGGAAAAAAAAAAGAGAAGAGTAGAGTGGAGATCATCAAGCCTGGTCTACGCATTGTGTTGGGTGAGGAAACGATCTAGGATTTTCTGCAAGACGAGTTTGGAGGTCGGGGAAGGAAAGTTGAGGAGAAACGTGCTCCTCTGCCGGACAATTTATGGGAAAGTAATGGGTACACTCAGAGCTACACGTATGTGACCTTTGTACCTCTCGGGCCAGAAGAACTCTCACACATGATACAACGAAGCCAACAGTAGGTCATTGCAGCGAAGATCTCTTCCCATATACATGCTTCTCTACATCATGACCTAGAAATGGAACTGAGAACAACTATATAAAAGCCTTCGTCGAGTCACACAGCTTACAGAAATGAGTCGACCTGTGAGGGAATATATACGTGCCTTAGGATTTAGGAACATCATACATTAGCCACGACTTTCATCGTGTACATAATTACAGTTTACAAAGGAAACTATCAAACCAGATTCCATGCCACATTCACCGCAGTGAATAGCTTCCCCGCTATCCCTTTGGAACCTCTTCGCTCAGCTGCTTGTATATGGTAGGCCCTCGGTGCATGTATTGTTTTCCCTGTACGGATAGCATCTCCCCCACATCAAATTATTTTCTTTGAGGGCAATGTATCCGGTCATTATGCCGTCTTGATGCGCCAATATCGCCATTGAATGTTTGTCTGTCGGAGCAGTGCCGTTTGTCCAGTCCTCACAGTTAGGTTTTCTGTCCAGAAATTGCTGTCAGCACGCAGATACAGCTCATCCGACCTGAAACTTACGTATAGAAGCAGCATCTACAGGTGGTGGAGTCGAACGTGATGTAGCCTAAAAAACTGGGCTGGACTGGAAAACAGGTCTCGTTTGCAAGGAGTGTGTTATTGTAGTAGCCGTTGAACAAGTAGCTGATGCCGTCGTATTCTTGGATAACCTTGTCGGTGTAGAGCCAGCCACAGATGAGGGACTTGTTAAAATACTCTGGAGCTGTTTCGTTTTGAGTATCCCTTATTGTGAGGTGAGTAGTAGCTGTAAGGAAGGCGAAGATACAGACAACCAAGATGTGCGCTAGCATTTTCGAACGGAGTAAAATATAGAGGTTGGTAATACTGAGGCTGGTTTGTAAGTATGAGGAAGGTATATCTAATAAAGATGTGAAAAGAGAAGGAGAGATATAGCTAGAGATATAGGGTCAAGCGCGCTAGCGTGATGCGCCAACTAAGCAGCTCTGACAACCTTAAGAAAAACGGCATATTGGATGACTGATTAGAATTTGGAACAGCCACAGTTCAGTCAAATTCTATTCTCACTCGACGGAGTCAAGTACTGCTACAGCATAAAGCACTAGTCTGTCAAGCCTGATGCTACCGGTGCAGAGATAGCCAGACGAGACGTGCTGCATAGTATGATCGTTACGTACGCAATCGTTTTTGGACCTAAGTCTCCCTCTGCCTCAACACAGGCACAGGAAAAGGGGAGGGATGTGACGTAATGTAGATGAAAACATGTATTTCATACCGCAGGGCGATAGCCGCGAAAGCAGTAAAACAATAACGAGCAACGCTTAACAATTGCGTGTAGGATGAATCTTCAGACTCGTCTTGCGGGACTGCTGTAGGAACGCATGACTAGGAAAAAGGAAAGGCTAGGAATGGGTGTTTACATACGTGTTTGACTAAATGGTTAGGCCGCACAGAATAATTTCCTACAATAATCTATATAGTAATATTATTATCTATACCTAATACGCTAATTATAGATTATAGTAAGTTATTTTTTAAAATATTTTACTCTTTTTAAAAGTTAAAATATACTTTTTTCTTTTTTATTAATATTTTATAATAGAATAAGTTTTATAAATTCTTTATATAGTATTTTTTATAGTTCTTTTTAAGGAGCTCTTTAATTTTAAATAGCTTATTTTTAATATACTATACTAAAAGTCTTATTAAAATTAGTTATTTATTATAAGAAATAGTTATTTACTTATCTATATTAAATTCTAATCTTAAATAGTAGTGCAGCAGCTAAACTAGTATAAAAGATTTAATTTTTAGTTTAAAATAGCCTTTAAAGTCTTACTTAGCTTTATATATATACTTATAAAAATTTTTTTTAATTTACTACTTTTTACTCTTTTTAAGAAGTCCTAAATTAAACGGGATATTAGTATAGAATTTATATAACTATTTATTAATATATTATTTTTTTAAATAAAATAGTAGTATAGCTATATTTAAAATAATTATTATTATTATATAGTATAATAATTACAGAAATAAAGGTAAAGAATATATATAAATAAGTATAAGTATAGTAGATAGGTAAAGAATATATATAAATAAGTATAAGTATAGTAGATAGGTAAAGAATTTATATATATCTCTTTACGCCTACTTTTACTTTTAACAATTGTTAAAAGTAAGTCAAAAAGGACGTAGGCTAGCCTAAAAGTAAAGTAACAGCATGAGGATGTGTGTGCTTTTGCCATATGCACGGGTACGAGGAGGCGTGTAAAAGGGGAGACAATGAAGGCGCTTTACTTTTAACTATAGTTTATACTTCTAAATTATAACTTTAATAATACTATCTTATTAAATCTATTAATTTTTACTAGTACGGTTACCTCGCGCACGTGTATTATTATTGCCTAGACAGGATAGGCCGCACAGCTCCAAGTTAAGGCGGGTTTGAATTGCGCCTTTCCACGGGCCACAAATTGCACCCAGGGCAGCGCATGCATACTCATGGGCGACACCAAATATCCGTGCCCAAGGTGTGTTACGGCGGAGCTTATTACTCAAAGTCCCCAGAGAAGTTAACAATCTCACGCATTATAAGAAATGTACCGTAGCTAAGCTCTTTCTGTAAAAAGAGCAATTGTTTGACTCAAGTAGGCAACTGTTTTTCTACGTGAGTGCAACCGTGACCCACCCATGCCGGACTGACCACCCCGCGTCTCAGCCCCGAGTTGACCCCTCATCCTTGGCTCTGAAGTGAAGGTTCGTTTTCGATCATACATATGTACTAGTCTGTAATAAGGGGCTTAGCGGGTAGCGAAATATTCTTTTTAGTACACAGCATGACGAGGAATAAGAGGGGTCACTGGGCAGAAAGCTATGAAGAAGAAATTCTGGGTACATAGAAAATCTAATACAGGGTCTCTGCAGCCCGTTTACTTCACCACTACCATGGGAACCTGGACCATGGTATTCGCACCACTACAACCCACACTTGTACGACTGCAATATGGTACCATCACGTATGTTCTCTTCGGAGCGCCGACATCGTCCTCCACGCAGTTCCGGTGCAAGAGGGACTGCTATTTCCTCATTTAGCGGGTCCTCGAAGTAAGTAAAGAGTCAAAGAGGCTTTACTCACCTGTATAAGCGGCATGTGCACTTCGGATCATGCATACAAATCCACTGAACCGGCTGCACGCTCTGCCCAATCTTGATGCAGTTGTTGTCGGTGTTTGGAGTATACAAGGGCTGTACAACAATTGTGAGGTCGCTCTTTGCGTCACCGTTGTACAGAATGCCGCACGTCGAGTAGAGCTGGCTATTCGCGTCTTCCCGACGCTCGGGAATATCGACGGCGTACTCCACGCTTCCGGCTGCGAAGCGCGTGAAAAGAGGCAGGAGGTAAATAATAGTAGTAGATAGAAACATGGTTGAAGCGTTTTGGGGGTCTAGCAGTCTGCTTCTGGAACTGAGGATTGGCAAACAAACACTTATGTGTCATTGTGTGACACCGCAGTCGATGCCCGAGTCACCGCACCACGACACATCGGTGATATAGATCTCGATGTTAAGGTGGAGGGAATGGTTCTGGTACTTGCCACAGAGGGGCAGGCCAGTATCCGACCTATGAGAGGGCTTCTGCACGAGATGTAGGCAACTACGGATCTTCGAGACACCGTGTCCCTGCCATCACCTGCTGCGTGCCTGGGTAACAAGCTGCACATGGACGGCGGTTCGCGATGCTAGTCGCTAGTGCTTCAGACCTCTGAGAGCCCGGTGCTACCTTCCGCACATGCCAACGGAGCCCAACCATTACATCGCCCACTTTCACTTCCGCGTCCCAGTTGCCAAATGCCCCCTCTCAGCGCATTTCTAGCACTCGGAGACCTCTCACACATCTTCCCGCAACACGCCATAATCACAGGCAGATACCACGCCATCTTCTCGCGATCTGGGTCACTGCCCCGCGAGCCGTAGCGTGTACCCACCCCAGAGTCTTACTCTAGTTCGCGCAATCGCAGCTTGCATCGCGGTACACATTCTCTACTGGCATCGCATTCCCAAGAGTTCGACACTCGCCCAGGCCGAAATATTTATGCTGCGGCCCGTTCCTTCTGTTGCCGCGATTTCCGAAGCCGCAAAGCTCGCCCACACCGGGTCAGTTCACCGGAGATGCTGCTGCGATGACGCCATACATAAGGGCGAAGGGAAGTCCGAAGAGCACTACAGAATGTGACCTCAGGATTTTTGGGCGCGAATTGCGGTGATAAAGTAAGGCGAGTTTGTGGAAGAGCTGACTGCCTACGTTGAGGCATTTTTACGCTACTGGTTGAAGTTCTGCGCCCGGGAGTGTATGGGCACGCTCTGCGGTAAACACTGGAACTGCGTTGACAGCAAGCCCAATCACGCGATCGTGAGAGGTGAGCAAAGAATCGTTGCAGAGGTGGCTGCTTCCCAACAAAAAGCAATGCAACAATAACTATGCATCAGCCATTATCGAGACTTCAAAGTTGAAAGACCTCGGAAAACGAATGTGGTATCAGTGAGCGCGTCTCGATGACGTGGCCCGCCCCTGCTGCTACCGCGCTCTTAACCTGCGTGCTACGCATACCTTGAGGTCGAACATTTTAAACATGTCCTCCTACTATTGTATTCACATGGTGTTCATTGATGCTTGGTTTCCAATGTAGCACCCGCTTCCAATATATGGAATTTGGGCAGCGAAGTCAAAGTTGCCGTACATCGTTTCAGCTATGAGGACCAATTAACACGCTCAGACTCACCATTCCGATGACCTAAAGGTTCCTTCCGCGTATTGTCCTTGGGGATGGAGAGCCAAAACCACCGAATACATACACCCAACGGACAATCCACCCTCGTGGCAAAGCTGGAAAGACTCACATTAACTAAGTAAAACGCTACCTCCTATAACACAAAACCTCCGCCTACGCTATAGTTTAAGTTAGTAAAAAAAGGAGTTATAAAGTATTCTAAAAAGTATAAAAGGCTGGGTAAAATTTAAAAAATTTTTATATACTAGTAATACTTCTTAGCTCTAAAAAGTATTTACAGTAATTTATTTTACTTTAAATAGCCTTTAATATTTAGTACTAATTTTTTACTATATTTACTATATTTAAGAAATATTCTCCTATTCTAAAATATAAACTAGTAAGAGAAGATACTAAAAAAAATAGTTTATATATACTATACCTATAGCTTAGGGCGCTAAAAATTTAAGATAAGGCAAGAGGAGAGCAAGAAAGAAAAAAAAGGAGACAAAATTAAGTACCTATAAAATAAAAGTTTTTATTTAATTTATATTTTTATACTGCTGCGTAATTATTACTATAAAAAGACACTTTAGTTTAGCAGAATCAATATAGAAAATATAAGAAAGTATAACTATCTTATAATAGGCCCGAATATTAATAATAGAGATATACTCTATAAATACTAGATACGTTACGGTCCTTGGCTCTGTAGTAACTTAAATTAGAACGGCGGATACAGCCACGAAATTTATACTTAGGGCGGTAAACTACTACTAAACTGGTCCTTAGGGAAAGGTTAGGAGCCGGCGAATCTATTCCTTCTTATAACTAAAAATAAGAATAAACGTATATAGTTTCTATATAATAAGAAAAATAAACGTATAATTCTAAATTTAATACTTTCTTTACTATTACTATCGCTGTCGCTATTACTTTTACCGCTATCGCCTTTACTACTATTGCCTTCGCCTTTATATAGGCTAGCGCTACTAACTCTAGGTTTTCTAACTCTATTACCTCTACTATTATTAGCGTTAGTATTATAATTTTATTTATTTTACTATTTATTTTACTATCTACGATTTTCTAGTATTAACTAATACTTAATTTAAAAAACTTAGTAATTACGTTACGTATAAAATACTTAGCGGTATTAATAAGGACTTTTTATTATATATTACTATTTAGGTAGGATACGGTAGGAATAGCTTATATATTTAGTATAGTAGGCGTATTAAAGTTAATTTTAATAAAAGTAATATCTACTAAAATAAGTATAAAAAGAGCTTTAAAAAATAATAATATTTTAGTAAGTATATTTTTTTTATTTAATAAACGTTTAACTGTATTAATTGTAAGAAAAAATAGAAAAGAGATATATAGGGTATAATAGCTACTACTACCTATATATCTCTTCTCTATAAACAAATATAGTATTAGTACTAGACTTTTTAAATTAGACTTTTTAACTTTTTTAACTTAATATTTTTTAAGGGGGTATACTAAGCGCGCTAGTACGCTAGCGTAAAACACTATTCCTTTTTTAATCTAGCCTTACTTAACTTTTTTAATATATTAAGTATAAAAGTATATATATACTTCTTTTTTTTTAAAACTCTTTTTAGTCGCTTTAAGCTACTATAGCCACACTATTTATTTAATTAATATATAAATATATATATTAATACTTATAACTAATTTAAATAAAAAAGGACTTATACGTATATACCTAAATACTTTTATAAATAGGCTACTACTAATAGGTAGGCCCGACCCGACTACTAAAACTATAATAAAATAAAATAGATATTTATAGCTAGTATTACGGAGGCTTAAAAGTAGATATTAAATATTAATATTTAATAAAAATCTACGTATAGGAAGCCCGCTAAGTATTTTAAAATAAAATAAGAGTATATACTAAAACGCTAGCTTTACTAATATAAGTATATTTATCTTAGCACTTATACTTAAGTAAAAAATATTTTTACACTTATAATACTATTCCCCTTTTTAAAAAGCTTTATTTCTAAAGCTTTATAATTAGTTTTATATATTCTTAACTTTCGTATAGTAGGGCAGAGTTAAATATTTATAAAAATAAAATATTTCTATTAGAGCAGTAAAATACGTAATTACTTAAATAATAAGCTATAAAGCTATTTTTATCTATAACCTAACTATTAGAGTTATAGAGTATAATAAATAAGTATAGCTTTTTTTATCTACTACCTATACCTCTAAGAGAGTTCTTTATACTAAGTTATATCGTTTTTATAATTCTATTATACTACTTATTTACTAACTATATCTTATTATCTGTTAATTATTCTTAATTATCTGCTAGTTATCTATTATTAGTTATTTATTTATTTATTATACACTAGATAATAGCTATTTGTATATTATAAGCCTCTAAAAAAAATATACTTAATTATTAAAATGTATATAGGTAACGTTAGTAGTACTCTATAAGGTATTCTTAATAATCTATAATATTAAAGTAAGGTTACTAGTTAGGGTTATTAAAATCTTTCTATTTAATAAGAAACTTTAATAAACCTTTACAGCTATTATTAGGGTTAATTATATATTTATTAATCTTATAATTTAGTATTACTTTAATATTATAAACTAATAAACTTTTTTTTATAGTAACTAGCTCTTATAGCTTTTACTACTATCCTAGCAGTAGTATTATATTTTATAGGTAAAATAACTATAAATAAAATTATAAATAAATATTTTTAAGTATAGCGTAACTAGTAAAGTTAAATTTAAAAGTTTAGCCTATACTATAACAGTTATCTAGTTACTTTTTATAAATATTTATAACCTTAAATAGTTTAAAGTTTTTATTTTTTAGTTTTTTAGAGCGACGCGTACGGATATTATATATATTAAATATAATTTAATTACCTATATAGATTTCCGGAGCTAGTAATTATTAGTTATTAATATATTTTTTTATTTTTATTTATACCTATATTAGTACTAAACGCAGTTATTATCTCGTATAGTTAATATATATAAAAAGTTTATTTATAGCTTACGTATCGCGTATTACCTTTTATTTTTTTAGTAGTATACTAAAAGGTTTAGTACCTATATATAGTAAGTATTCTTTAATAACTTTAAATAGCGTTATACCTATTAATATAATACTATTATTTACTTTAAACTTTATAATAGGTAATAACTCTGTCTAGTTATTTTATTTATAATTAATAAAGCAGCGTAAGTAAATTTTTAATACCTAATTAGTAATTTTTATCTATCTATCTATTTTTAAATAAAAAATTATAAATAATTTTAGTATTATACTAACTCTTTTATATAATTATTTTTAAAACTAAAACGTAAATTGCGTACCGTAGTTAGTAATAAACTTTAGAGAATAATTTTCTTTACGCTAAGTATATTTAATAAAAACTTAAATATAAGTTTCTGCGTTAAAAGATATTAAGAGTATAAACTTTTTTTTTCTTTAATAATTTATCTATAAGGACTATAATATACCTATAGTTATAATTATTATAATAGCTCTTAGGTAATAGCGTAATAAAGTTAATAAATACGCTAGTCTAATAAGTATTTAGTATAAGTAGTAAGTATAGTAGACTATACTTATTTTTATATTTTAATTTTACTCTAAAATAAGTAAGGTAGTTACGTATATAATAGACGACGCTATTTATATAGTATAACTAGTAGTTATATTATAATAGTTATATATATATCTTATACTTACTATTATATTTAGTGGTATAGTTATTATAATATAGTTATATAATATACGTATAGAGCTCTTTATTATATAAAATAAAAACTTTATTATTAACGTATAATAAGTTATTATTAAGATAGTAGTTTTATAACTTAATATAGATATCTTATTTATAATAAAGTTAATAAGGTATATAATACGCACTACTCTTTATAGTGTTAATTATAGCTTTAATAATATTATTATAAAAACTAACAACTTTAAATAGCCCTAATAGGTCTATATTATTAGCGTTCTTATAACTATTATAAAGTTTTAAAGTAGCGTCTTTATTTTAACTATTAAAAATAAATAGTTTCTTACTAATTTTATAAACTTATTAAGACAAGTTTACAGTATTTAACTCTAATATATCTATTAAAATTTTAGCTAAGTATATAGTATATTAAAAACTACTATTATATATATTATACGCAGTATATATAGGTAGTTTAAATTATTTAAAAGATAATAGTACCTATTATTAGTATTATATTTAATTATTATATATATTTAGAGAAACGTTTTTAGTTTATTATATTAATATATTAGGCTTTATACCTTTTTTACTAGGCCTATATTTAATTATAAAGTTAAATTCTAATAAGAACTTAGTCTATTAGGCTTATTAGTAATTTAACTATTTAGTTATTATAAAATACTCTAAAGCCTTATAATTAGAGAATACCTCTATAGGGTTAAGTATACTAGTAAACTCGAGTTACTACTTTTTAAAGGCGTAGATAATCACTATAAGTTTCTTATTATAAATAGAGTAGTTAAGTTTTTTCGATATATTAAGTATAAAGGCATATACATACTCCTCCTTTTTTAAACCCCTTTTAGTTGCCCTAAGCTACTACAGCCACACTTTTTGTTCGATTAATATACAAATATATATATTATTTTTATTAAAAAAAAGGTAATAGGTTATAGGACGTTATTTTTATACTAAAAGAGTATACTAGTAATAATCTAATTAAATATATTAGTTTTAATAATTATATACGTGTTAAAATTAAAATAAGTAAATATTAGGGTGTTAATAAAGGCGCGTTTAAGCTATTTAAAGGCCCTTTTAGTAGCTAGTATTAATATAATTTTTTTATAGTACCGTTACGCGTTAGCTTAATTAATAGTTATATAACTTAAGAAAAGCGGTGTATAAATCGCCGGTAGAAGTTTATAAATCTAATAAATACCTAAATATCTTTAACTATTTTAGGTTACTACTACTCTATAATAGCTTTAATTTTAGTTAGGTCTATTTTTAATCCGTTTACTAATAGAATTATACTAAGGTAATTAACATATTAAATAAAAAATTTATATTTATTAATATTAAAATATAGTTTAACTTTATAGAGTTTATATAATACCTAAAAGTAGTACTATTTATAGTCCTTATTATTTTTACTAAAAATAATAACATCGTCTAAGTACGTGAAGTAAAAGTTATCTAAATACTAATATAATAACTAATTAATATAGCGTTAAAAGGTACTAGAAGCGTTATATAATCTAAAAGGTATAATTACGTATTTAAATAGACTAAACCTTATAAGAAAAACTATTTTATACTTATTACTTTTTTTAATTCTAATCTTATTAAATATTATAATAATATTAAACTTAAAGAAAATACGTGTTTTATTTATATAAATAAGTATTTTTTTAAATTTTAGTAGAGCGTTATAATTTTTAATTATAATTTTATTAAAATAATAATAATTAACGTATATATAGATACTACCTCTAAATTTTTTAATAACTAGTAATAAGGTAGTAAATAGTAAATTACTTTTACGTATATAACCTTTTACTATTTTAATCTAAATATAGGCCTTAATAGTCTTAGTTTCCTTATACAACGCGCTAAAGTAGTATTATACTATTAGTTAACTACCTTTCTTTAAGTATATTTTATAATTAATACCCGGTTGTTAAAGTAGCAGTTTAACTACCTCTTTAAAGTTTTAGAGGTTAGTAATATAATAAAACTATTTTAGTAATTTTTATTTAATCTTATTAATAGTAGGCGGCGGCCTGTCTACTTTTAAATAAAACTTATTAAAGTTAGCTTAAGTAGTTATAGTAGTAATATACTTAGTTTCTATAAAAATTATATAAATATATTAGATATTATTTACGTTATTGCTTATTTTAAAACGTATTTAGTCTTTTAGTATTATCTAAATAATAGAGTTTAAGTTATAGTAAACTATCTTTATAGTAGTTTTAGCTAAAATAATTATTATATTAACGCTATTCTTATTTTTAAATTTAATTATTTTAGCGTAACTATTGCCGTACTAGTTATATATTACTTTAATAAATAGAAACTAGTATAAATAGTTACTACGGTAATAGTTTAATTTAAATACTATTATTTTTTTATTTTACTTATATAAAGAATTGTAAGCCTTAAGTTATAGTTATCTAACTATTATATTATAACTAATAATATTTATAATCTAGTACTAATTTTTATTAATATATTCTCTAATTACTATACGTACCTTAGCTATATATATTATTTTACCTATAATATTACTATTAGTAAGTTTTAAAATAATAAAACTTTACGCTATAACTATTTAGAGCTTATAAGTATATATAAAATTAATACTAATAATCTATTTAATATAGCTACTATCTAAAAAAACGTATATAGTAACTAACGTTCTATTAAATATATTAACTTATACCTTTAGCTTTATCTAGACGCTATAAGATAGCTTATTTAGTAGATTTTTATTATAATTAGGTAAATAATCTATTACGCTGTATACTTTAGTAATAATAAGTTATTTTTTTTATAAACCGCGAACTGTATAGTAAATATTATTTAATAAAATAAAAAATAGTTATAAGTTTAATTAGTTTATTAGTATACATTACTCTATTATAAGGTAACACTAAAGGGTATTAAAGATCTTTTTCTTATACGTAGACAAGAGTCTTTAAAAATAATTATTTTTAGAAACTATACTTTTCTCTAACGCCTAACGTTGTAGTCGCTATTATAAGCATTATTAATATTAATATTTTAAATATCTATTATTTAAAACTATTTAGTAGGTACTAAAACTATTAGGCCCCTTTTATAAAATTTAGACTAATTTTAGTTAGGCGTATAGCTAGGCTTTAAATAATATATATATATTCTTTTAGCTTAGATAGCGCGGAACTCCTTTAATAGATAATAATTTAGGTTAATAAAAGAATTACGCCTATTATTAAAATTAAATTTTTTACTAATAGAAGCGCTAGCCCGCGTAAACTTTTTATTATTTTTATTATTTTTATTATTTTTTTTAAACTTTCTATAAGTAACGTCCTTAAGAGTCTTATATTAGAATAGTTACTAAATAAATTATATTTAGATTTTATTTACTAGAGCCGCGCTCGTTACAATAGCTTTTAAATATAAATTAAAATTAGTTATAGTTTTAAACTTTATTAAAATAGGTTTTAGATAGGCTCGCGTCGCTTTATTTTTAAAATAGGCTAGCTACTTACTAAAAAACTTATTCTTACGTTACTATAACTTACTAAAATTAAATTCTATAAGTACTATAAGTTACTAATTAATTAAATTAAATATTTTTTATAAATTATTATATAGTTTTTATATACTTTAATATAAATTATTTAATATTATAATAGTATAGTTATAAATATAAATAAGCGTATAATTTTTATATACTTAATAAAGGTACTTAATTTTAGACTACTTATTAGGGAAAAGCTTATATAACTACTAAAACTTTATTTCTATATTTTTAATTTATATATTTAGGTTCTCGTTAGTAGTACTACTAAACTTATTAATATCCTTCTATTTATTATTTAAGCGGCGCTTTTTTTTAAAAGTAATAGTATTAACTACTAACGCTAGTATACTACTATATTACTATTAATCCTTATAAAACGTAGGGTAAATTTTATTAAATAACGTTAACTCTATATCGCTATAATAAAAAGAACTATTAAAACTACTAAAGCTATTACTACTATTATTATTAGATAGGTTTAATAATATAAGATTTTATAGTAACTTATACGGCACTATTTTCTATTTCTTATATTTACTTTTTTTTTTAGACTTTTTATTTTTTTTTAAAGGATTTATTATTAACTATAATACTATAAGAAGCTTCTACTAATATCTTTAAGTATTTTAGTTTATCTTATAGTTTACGCGTTTCTTAAATTACTATAATAAAATATTACTTATATTTATTACCGCGTTAGATTGCCTTACTAAAAACCTTATTAATAGTTAGTTAACGCTACTATTTAATATTTAGTTTTTTCTATAAAGTATACGCGTTATCTCTTATACTATTATACTTTTAATAAATATAAGTAACTAATTAAGAGGTACTATTAAGGTTTTATTTTTATTACTAAATTTATAGCTTTAGTTACGCTATATTTATTTTAGTAGTATATTATAGTTTTTATATCTTTACTTTTAACTATTTTATAAATTTAATTATTTATTTAACTGTATTTAGATTACCGCGTAATATACTCTAATAGTAAAAATATTTTAAAATAGTAATAAATTAATCTTCTAAGTATTTTACTACGCTTACCTAAAAATTATTAGTAAAAAAAATAGTAATAATAATATACTTATTTATAAGTTATTTATTAGGTAGGGTACGCGCTAGAATAAAGTATTTATATTTAAATTTTTTTTAGAGTGCTCTTTATTAGTTGTAATAGCTATTTTAATAAATAATAAAATATTAGCTTCTATAGCCTTAGCTTATCTAATAAATATTTTATAATTAATTATAAAGTTATACTATAATCGCTAGTCTATTATAAATTAACTAGTAACTATTATTATATTAAAATCTTTATTATTATTACTAATATTTAGTAAAATAGGGTAAAAGACGCTAAAACTACTCTTATAATAATTACTCTTTAAGGGTTCTTTACTAGTATTTATTATTAAGTTCTTTTTAACCTTTTTAGTAAAAGGGCTATTTATAAACTATTTACTAAGCTTATAAAAAATATTTAATAATTTAGTAATTACACTCTCGTAAAATTTATTAATTTTAAACTTAAAAGTAATTTTTTCTACTATATTAGACGATCGCGGCAGTAATAGTAAAAATAATTTATTTAACTAATTATATAATATATTATTAGCTAGCGTATACTAAATTAACTTTTAAATATTATACTTCTTAGTAGTACTATCGCTAGCCGGTTTTTAGATAGCGCTATTACTAGTTAATTTAATAATATTATTACTAGCTAATTTTTAGGTAGTACTATTATTAGTTTATTTAGGTAAAGTCTTTATATAAGGTTTTACTATCTTATTTATACTAATAGGCGTTTTATATAGTATAGAGAATTAGTCTATTATAGCTATATAATTAGTAGAGTATAGATTTTTAGAATCTAGCACTTATATAGTCTATTATATAGAGCGTTATTTTATAAGTATTTTATTTATAGGCGTAAAGGGATACGTAGATTATATTATAAAAATTTAAAAATAGATATTAAATATTAATATTTAATAAGAATCTATATATAGAGAGCTTATTAGGTATTTTAGAGTAAGATAAGAGTATATACTAAAATACTAGTTTTACTAACGTAGGCGTATCTATCTTAGCGCTTATACCTAAGTAAGGGGCGCCTTTATACCTTTAATAGCTAGCTAATATAGTAATACTTAATAGTAAAATAAAAAAATTTTTTATAATTTTTATATACGCTTATTTTTTTTAACTGTATCTAGGAGAATAACTTTTTTTAGCCTATACCTTATTTAGACTAGTGTCTTAATGCTATATATTACCTTTTTATATAATACTTAATAGAGTATACTAAACTATTTTACTTATTTTTTAACTAGAGTATACTAAATACTAGCTCTTTTTATTTCTTCTTACTATATTTTATATTTTATTACTTTTTTATATTATATTTTCTTTTTTACTTTCGCTAGACTATTTTAGGTTTTTATATTTAGCTACTAATATTTAGTCTATATATTTTAGTAAATTTCTAATATTTCTTATACTATTTATACTTAATATAACTTAAAAGGAGTCTATTCTTATTATAATAAAAAAATATAAAATTAATTTACCTTTTAGTTATTATAAATTTAATCGCTTATTACGGCTACGCTGGCGAATAGGTTAGGATTATACAGACTACTTAGGGTCGTATATAAGTAGAAATAAATAAGGAATATTAAAGTATTTTTTTAAAAGTATTTACTAACTTTTTAACTATAATTAATTAAGTAATACTATAATAATAAAAGTTTTAGCGTATAGGCTGAAATAAAATTATAAATTATAAAAATAATAGTTTTATTTACTAGATTCTACATAATTTAAAATTTAAACAAGAAACCTATTTAAATCTTAAATTATATAGAATCTAGTAAATATAACTATTATTTTTATAATTTATAATCTTATTTCAGCCTATGCGCTAAAACTTTTATTATTATAGTATTACTTAATTAATTATAGTTAAAAAGTTAGTATATACTTTTTAAAAAATACTTTGATATTTTTGCAAAATGTAGCCCTAGCTTTACAACCCTAACCTAACCCTAACCCGACCCATTTTACCAGCGTAATTACGGCTAGCTAAATAATATTTATAGTCTCTTAGGAACTACTAAAAGCTATACTCTTAATATTTAGCTAACTCAAAATTATAAAATATAAAGAAAAAAATATAATAATTTAATATTTAGGTGCGTAGGCCTTCTATAGTTCCATCGCTAATTTATAGTCTTTAAGTGCTACTAGCGGCAAATCGATACGAGAGCAAGAATCTCCTAACTTACCCAAGTTTCAGTTGTGGCTTATAAATTTTACAGTCGTTTTGACCAGTTAGCAATCTTTGCCGTTAATTTGTGTCGCACGAACTGTCGATACTACCAGCCAAAAGATGAGGACCCGAAAAAGTAGATGCCTGGGTCACCGCCCCACCAATCAGCACTTCGGTATCTAGTTACTGCGATATAATCTATTGAGATACGCTCTATATTACACTAAAAGCACACCTTGATTTAGAGGCAATGACATTCCTTCACTTAGCAATTTGGCAATATCCAGTAACGATCGTATCTGGCGTTAATGCAAGGCCTATAATGAGCGGCTAGTGGAAAAGCGCTTTGGCATTGTTGGGGATTCGCACACCAATTTCACGATCCGAGAACGAGTATATGGCGCTTAACCAGCAGTAACATTAAGGATGTTGTTGCTTTTGTCATAGGTGATGCCACGCAAGCACAGATTTTCGGAGTTCCTGCAAAAGCCAAATCCCGGCGATGAGCCACTGAACTGTTGAAACGAAGAAAGATGAGATATCACTGCCAATTCACTTTTTCAATCCCAAAGGAAGGCGTTTTGTTTTTCGAGCCTGGGGGATACGCATCGATATCGTTATTACTGCTCACCCGCAGTATCATCAGGACGATAGCACTTCAGTACGGAGATTCATACGGAGTCCCTCTCTCGATGATCATCTGGGCCAGAATTACTTTGAAACATACCAAATGAAGTTACACTCTAGGTACGGTAACTTTATCTGCCATGAAATCTTCTCTTTCACAATACATCTTATCAGTGTATTCTTGTAGAAAAGATTACCTTAGTTGATCCATGCCTGGGTAAACCCGAGTAAAGCTACCTTCTCATCGTGAGCTGTATGCAAGCGGGAGCACGGATAGTAAGACTCCGAATATGGAAAGATTACCTGAAACTGGTTGTTCTCGGGCTCGATCTCATTCACCACGATCAATAGGATGATCCTCTCTAGGCGATAATAATACACGTGCGCGAGGTAACCGTGCTAGTAAAAGTTAATAGATTTAATAAGATAGTATTAAGGTTGTTACCTAGGAGTATAAACTATAGTTAATAAAACTATTTTATATATATAGATTCTTTACCTATTTACTATATATTTATTTATATCCTCTATTTCTATTTCTACGATTATTATACTATTTAATAATAATAGCTATTTTAGGTGCAGCTATGCTACTACTTTATTTAAAAAAGTAATAAATTAAATAGTTTTATAAATTTTATACTAATACCCCGTTTAACTTAGAACTCCTTAAAAAAAGTAAAAAGTAGTAAATTAAAGATAACTTCTATTAATATATATATTTAGCTAAGTAAGACTCTAATAATAATTTTAAATTATAAATTAAGCTTTTTATACTAGTCTAGCTACTACACTACTATTTAAGATTAAAATTTAATATAGGTAAATAATTATTTCTTATAATAAATAACTTATAACTTATATAATAAATAACTGACTTTAATAAAACTTCTAGTATAGTATATTAAAAATAAGCTACCTAAAATTAAAGAGCTCCTTAAGAAAGACTATAAAAAACGTCTTATAAAGGACCTACAAAACCCCTTCTATTATAAAATACTAATAAAAAAAAGCGTATTTTAACTTTTAAAGGGGATAAATTATTTTAAAAAATAATCTATTATAATTTATAATTAGCGCGTTAGGTATAAATAATTAAATTACTATATAGATTATTGTAGGAAAATTATTTAATAGGATGATCGACGTAGGGTTCTATCCTAAAGATGCTACTTATTTTCTTACACGACTGGCACTCACTCCGCTCGGGCGATATATATATCCGCGTAAATAAAGTGAACCGACAAACCGAAGAAGAGGCGAAGGAAAGATATTCCGAAAGAATTGTCCCTAATCGAACTAGAAGGAACGTAAACACACGCGAATTGCTCGTGATAAAAAGCCTCTTTCCCTGCATGAGGGAAAAATGCCTTAGGTTGCCAGGTGCTAATAGAATATATATAAGGTAAGCGCGAGCAAGGGCCGCTCTATTGGGTAGGTAAGACCACGTCTGATTCGACCGACTTCATTTGCTGGCTACTGCTCTTCGTGAGCGCCCAAACCTCTCCTGCACCACTGCGCTCGGCTATGCTGTTGGGCAGCAAACGCTGCACGACACATACACTATCACGGCCTCTATGACCTTCGACGATTATTCCTGTTCCCTATCCACAAACTATCACGGCCTCTATGACCTTCGACGATTATTCCTGTTCCCTATCCACAAACTATCACGGCACGATAAACCTCCGCCCACTCTGTTTGAAATGTTCGTTAATATGGTTACAATGAAGCCCCTTATTGTCCTTGCCGCCCTTACCGGCCTCAGCCGTCAACTCGGCATCAGTGAGTTCCTTCCTTCCCTTTCTCTCCAATCATGATTGACTCTACTCAGACTGTCGCGCATCAGCGTTTTGCCTCGGCTGCAAACAGCCCATCGGCAACGGCGAGGAAGACGGAATACTCGCCTTCCTCAAGCAGTACCTTCCTGATGACAACGTCTACACGAATAACCAGCAAGTTGCCTGCCTGTCGTGCCACTTCGCCAAGCAGGAAGGCTCCTGCGTATTTCTGCAGAACATCGGCGGTAACTCGGTCACTGGAAAGCAGGTCAAGGACGCGGTGCAGGGCCTGAAGGATCATAACTGCAAGCACCGTGGCAGCGCGCCTCTCTGGGACAACGATGTGAAGCACGGAGAAGTCACGGTCAACTATGTGACGCACGGCTGCATCAAGCACGGCAGTAAGATTTGTTAAGGCAAGGGCCTGACAGTTAGAAGTATGCGCATTAGGAGGACATGGCGTGCATGGGGACGACATCACATATGTGGTTTCCGGTATGGGCGGGATTGGCATGGGTTTTCCTGTGAAAGATAGGCTACAGTGAGATTGAAACGTGGCTGTAGGTCGATCCACTTCTCTTCATCGGGAGATATTTTGATACCGATTCATCTCCCACCTACTCCTTGAGCGTTACTGCAAGCAGTCTTGAACAAGTCGTGGATGATATTAATTGAACCGAATCGCGTTTTTCGTCTCGCTGTAAGGTATGCAGGTTCTTATCCAGCTAGAGGTTTTGATGCTTGCCAGTCATTGGTCTGTGCTGCACCCTCTTTACTATGGGCTACTGCTCCTGGCAAGGACGGGTTCCGTCCCGGTGATACCCCTATATTCGGCTTTTACCTTAATACTTTTATAATAGTTATTAATTATATAATAGATTAATATTTATTTACTTTTATTATTTAGTAGTAAGAAAATTTAGCTAATATAATAAATTCTCTTTATTTAGATAGGGCTAATATATATTCTTTTCCCCTTTATCCTAATATATATTATCTAAAGTAAATAGTACTAACTAAATATAGCCGTAGCTAATACTAATTTATATAATAAATTTTATTCTCTTTTTTAGAGTTATTACCGTAATATTACGTAACCCTAAACTAACTATTTAAACTTCTACTATATTACGTAATTAACTAACTCTTAATAAGCTTCTTATATAGTAACTATAATAACTTTTTTACTAGCGCTAATAACCTATAACCTTTTTAATAGTAATTAAAGTATTAAAATATAATATAGTGCTTCCCGCAGAATCTCTTAATCCTCTTATAATAATTACTAACTCCCTTAATAGTAAGCTCCTATAACTGTCTTACAGCGCTATAGTGTATTCTTTTATTACCTACTACCTACTTTAAAGCCCTACTCTTACGCGTATATATAAATAATTTTAATTACTTTTAGGAGTTTTTCCTTTTAAAGCCGTGCCCGCTTTTCTTACGCCGTCCTAAAGAACTCTTCCTCGCCCTTTAAGTATATATTATTCTCTATTTTACCCTCTATTTTACTTAGTAAGCCTTTAGCGCTCTTAAGCTACTGCTTTACTAGCTTTATTGTATTATTATATAAAAAGCCGTAGACGTTAAGGTTAAGAATTACCTTATATTTAAAAATAAAGAGCCGTACGGTAATTAACCTAAAATTAAAAATATTAATAAAAGGAGACGGCCCCCTAAAAAGACTAGCCTTCTCTATAAGCTTACGATAATACTCTAGTCTTAAGTAATTCTTAATATAGCCTTACTAGTTATTTAGGTTTTTAGTAAAAGTTAAAATTACTGTTATTACTGTTAACTAGCCGGGGTTAGTTATAATTATTAGGTGCCTAAAAGCGAGTTTTAAAGTCCTCCTAGCTATAATAATCTAGTACGTTAGTATTCTTAAAGTTATATTTTAACTAGAGTACTAATATTATGCCGAAGCCGAAGAAGAAGAAGAAGAAAAAAAAGAAGAAGATATTTTAGAAGGTGCTATACAGTATAGGAGGGAAAGAAAGGCGTAATTTAAACGCGCTGTGTGCAGCCTATAGTTCTACCTACGCGCCGTCGTTACTACTGCAGCTTAATAAGTCGTCGGTTAAGTTATTACTCTACTAGCTATAAAATTTAAAAAATTCTATATTTAATAGGCCCTGGGTTATAGTGCTTCTGTTTTTATCTACCTTTATATTAAGTAAGGATATAGTATATACTAAGTCGATATAGCTCCTACGGATAAATGTAAAGAAATATAATAAACTTTACTATAGCTTCCGGTTCTTTGTTTAAAACGAATAATTTACTATGGGCTAGACCTATGGCGTTTACCCTGCACTACAAAAGCCGCTTAGTTTTCTTTGATGCACCTGCATCTTTATATACACCTTGGTACTATCTCCTGTTTGTACCATAAATCATCCTGTTACTAGAATATTAGCGTAGGCCAACAATCTTTCTGGCGCTGATGCACTAGGAACTAGGCAATAAACAAAGACCTGCCAGTTGAATCTTCTTATAGAGAATCATACATATGGACCCAGATTATGTTTCGGGACCCAGGTCTGGAGACTACATCGAGTTACCAAAGAGTGGCGTCAGCCATAATCCCAAAATGCTCCAGAAGTTCATAACATCTCCCATGACATGGCATATGCAGCGAGCTCTTTCCCTCGCCCCAAATCCATACCCGGCAGTAAGCCTTGTCGACCATGTAATGTCAAACCACGCCCGACCCAGGCACTTCGCAGTCCATGGCCAGCAACCTGATTGTTGTAGTCGACCTATTACACTTATTAGTGCTGCAAACCAAGCACATGGGACAACTAACTAATCCTCAAGGTGTTGGAGTTAGCAAAACGGCTGCGCAAGCCGCTTGGCAGCTACCGAATGCTGTATTGCACGCAACGATGGAAGCAGGAGCGCTTGCACCTAGAGTCGCGCCCCAGGTGAAGCCTGCGGCGCTGTAGCATGCCATTACCACGGTGGCACAACCGGCTTGGCAGATACCGTATCCCACTGGACCGGCCGCCACGGTGCCAGCGAAGGCGAGGATGGTGGTGGTTGCGAGAGCGCGGAAACGCATCTTGAGGCTACTGCATTGTCAGCTTTGGAAGTTGGGAAAAGATAGATAACTTATTCTTGACAGATTTTGAGCTTAAGTTGAGGTAGTCTTCTTAAGGGGGGAGTTTTTTGAGGTTGTTGAGTGATCTGAGAAGAGTGTGGCTGAGGTTGGGACCGCGTCAGGCTTATATTTCGCGCTTGCGCTGGTTCCCGATGGCGCCCGGGTGAAGGTGAAGGTGAGAATGGAGTTGTCTAGGTAGCAAAGAGCAGAATATTCTGAATGCAACAAAATATAGACCACAGGCCGTTCTCTAAAGGAAAGGCTTTCGACGGGACATGAGCGTGGAGAATAACTGTCAGCCGGGAGCGCTGACATGACGATGTGTACGTCACACGTGAATGAGGGGAAGGCTCCGTCGCAAACGGCCACCGACCAATCGTGCCCATACACGTTACGGCTGCCCCCACGGATAAACGTAAAGAAATACACGCTGCGGCTAATGCGGCTGTGGCTGGGAAGTACAGCGGCACGCATACATTCAATTCCAGCATGAAGTCTGAATGACGCCAGACAGCCGTGGCGATCAAGGCGGACCTTGTATGAAGGATTTCTAACATCAGGCTTCCGGATTAGAAGGCAAGATGGACAATCAGCTGACACCACGTCGCGGTGAAACACCTAGGTATAGTGCACTTCGAGTCAATAGTGAACGACTTCTGGATGTCGAGTGGCAATGTTTCCTGGCTTCGAAGGCCCAGAATACCCAGTCACTCTTCGCACTCCCAAACCAGCGTCTCCCTCCCTGCCCATTGCATAACCGTCCACCCCTTCCTACCCCCAAACGCCGCCGCCGACCATGTCACCCACCTCTCCTCGTCGCCATGCTGTGTCCCGTTCAGCGTCCCGTCCTGGTTACTCTTCTGAGCCTTCAAGCCTTCCTTCCGTACCAGCAGGAACAACTCCCGCACAAACTGCGGCGGTATGAAACCCCTCCACCGTACCCTAACTATGTCCCTGGTCGCGAGTTCCACAAGCCCGTCAAAAGTCGGGACCTCGTACCGCGAAATATGCGGATCCACCTTATCCCCCGCGTTGAGGCGCGGACTATCCAGCGCCAGCAGCGCCAAATACTCGTGCAGCGCGAGCGCGTCCTCACTCCCATACAAACTCGGAAGATCCGCCGCTGTGAGCTTGGGCACGAGTGTCCTTCCCAAGTGCGTCACCGTCGGCTCGATCTCGCAGAGCTTTGGATGGTGTTTCGATATCGGCTCCCTACCCTCCCTCAACGACTCCTTGCTCGACGGATTGAAGTTATAGAAGAGCCAGGTGAGCGTCTGGTCCAGCACGTTTTTAGCCGCCCACTCCAGACGCCCAAAGCCCTTTTTCCCATGCGCCATGCTCGGTTGGCGGAGATCGTATTCCACAACGAAGCGACTCTTCTGGTGTTTCTTGCCGCCGTCTTCGATGGGCGCGCCTTGCAGGCCGCAGCGTTCGTACGTCGGGCGGTCGAGCTCCAGTCTCAGCTTGCCGTCGTACAGCGAGAAGACGTTGTCGACGAGCGGGCGGCCCTCGGAGAGCATCATAATGTTTCCTACGCCAGTCAGGTAGCTGTATTTGGTAGTGCATGTAGTGCAAGAAGACAAGAGAGAACGCTCACCCTTCTTAATGTACTCCTCGAAAAATTCGCCCTGCAGCAACTCGCCCAGCTTCATGTACACCCTCGCATAGACCCCCTGTGTGGCATCGCTCTCTAATCTTGCCTTTACGAGCTCATATATCTCTTCCGGCAATATCAGGTCCAGCTATCGCCAATCAGCCACTCGCTCTCAAGCCCAGCGTTGTCACTGCCTCGTGCGTACCGTGTGCGAAAAGGGCTGCGCGTTAAACGTCGAGAAGGGCCTCTTCTTGGTCGATACATTCTGCGGGTCGATGTAGCTCGGCAGCACGTTGTGCGAGAAGTAGACTTTGGTGTCGGGCCCGTCGTCGCGGTGGATGTCGAGCATGGTGCGTGTCGTTGCGAAGATGCCGTGCATGCAGCTTGGTCGCGTTCGCGTCGTCGCTAGGCGGAGCGGGGCGGAGAAGAGCTCGGTGGGTGGAACCTTGCATGGGCGGATCAGCCCTAAAAAGCTTGTGTACGTGATGATAGCTCTGTGAGTATGGGTGTCCGATGCGAGACAATAACTTGTTGATGTGACTACAAGCTTCAGGGCATTCCCTCATATTCCTCGCATGTGCTTCATAACCTCCAATTTGGAAGGTGCGCTCGTGCTCGCATTCAGGCAGATTGCCCAAAGCAATGCACCGGTTGAAATAAATCTATAGACGCCCATCCACAATCCATCATTCAGCTCCATGTAGCGCCTTAGGCCATGCATAAATATATTGTTCCATGACCAGTCCCTTCCTCACGCCATATGCATCGTGCGTGCCACCGCTATTTGCAGGACAACCATTGGTGACAGGGTCAATATCAAACAAGAAAAAAGCATGAGAACACCAAACGCACCCCAAATGCCACCCAGAATGCCGTGATATCTCTGTTAAGTCCGGTAACAAGACGAAACCATGAGCAACTTAGAGACGCGAACTGACTTTGAACGTGTGCTCGGCCTCGTCGATGGGCGAGACTTCTATCCGCTGGTCTTTGGGTATCATGCTGTGTTGGAAGTCCCAGCCCGCTCGGCGAGCAAGTTCCGTGACGACAACGTCGCAGTCGCCGAGTAGATTGATATCGAAGCTGATGTGATGAATCGGCTATGCCAAAGTTAGCTACATTATGTTGATCGTTGGGGAACAATCCGTACGTCTCGCGAGATGTAGATTTGAGGAACGTCGCGGGGTACGAAATGAGGGATTTCGCACACTGGCTGGACCTTCATGCTGGTACCGATCACGATGATCAGGTCGACCTTCTCGCGATCCTGTTCCTTGAGACGCTCGAAGAAGGTGTTCGGAAGCTGCTCGCCAAAGAAGGTGATGTCAGGCTTCATGATTCCGGGTTCCGGGATATCAAATTCGCCGTCCGAATCATCGTCATCAAATCCGCCAGGCCCGCGGCGCTTCTTGGAGCCGTTCGAGCTCCGCTTCCGCTTCATTCCAGCTTTTGTCGCAGCAATGGTCCGAATGCATTGTTCGCATCGGGCAGGTTTTTTCTCGCGCACGGCGTCAAAGATGGCTTCGCCTTTCACTTTGTATCCGCACTTCCGGCACGTGGCTGTTGCCCACGATCCGTGACACTGAATAAGTTTATCCGGGCTTATGCCAGCCTGCGCCTCGACGTTATCGATATTCTGCGTGTAGTTCGTGAGCAGCTTGTCCTTGTCCTGCAGCATCCGAATAAACTGGTGTGTAGGCGACCACTTCTTAAGGTCTGGCACGATCCTGCCTGCAAGCGTATAGAACACCTTCGGGTTCTCGTCAAAGTTGTCTATGTTGAAGACTTCCTCCGGATCCTCATAGCCCATCTCACGCAACTCGGAGTAGAAGCCGGTGGTCTTGGAGCGAAAGTCGGGTATGCCTAGACTCGTCGAGATGCCCGCGCCAGTTATGACCATTATGTTCTTGCGTTCGCGAAGCAGCTTCGCCGCGTCGTCGATAGTCTTGTACTGTTCTAGTCGCCTCCGCTTCTGGAGTTCTCGGCAGATGGCTCGTCCTAGCAATTCGTAGAAGAACTCGTCGGGTTCATCGGCCATGAAATGGGGCGACAGGCGCACGTTGAACGCTGAAAGTAGTTTCCGCGCCGTGTATCGTTCGTCGGTAATGTGTTCCCGTACAAACTGGTCTGCACCCACCTCGTGGAGTCGCTGGCGTATCTGGCGTCCCTCCTCGACGGTACATTCATGTTCTCCTAGAGCAACTCGTTAGACCCACCGTGATATTGGGAAACAGAGCATGCCTCGGACAGAGAGCCCATCCTCCTCGCTCGCTTCCAAGATGACGTCCCAGACATCCGCATCGCTCTCGCTGTCATCCTCTCGTTTGGGGTGGGCAGACGCGCCGTTACCGTTGCCGTTCTGGGCAGGCGTCGAGGTTGCCACGGCGCTCCCCGCAGGGACCTTCGCCTCCTCGACTGGGGCTGCGGCTGCGGGTGCCACCATGACGGGCCCGGTCTTCGCGTGAGCCATGTTGCCCGTAGGCGGCGATGAGCCTCGGTGCCTTTATACTCGGGCAGGAAATTGGTTTGCTGCTGTTTGTAAGAGCGGTTGAATGGCCACCATTATTTATACTGGCGCTAGTACTGTTTGGGGGAAGCACGACCCTCGTCTTCACGGACGCACCTTCCTTCGCCTTGGCCTCACCATAGCATCAGCGCTATGGTGTGGCGTGATGACTTTGTAGCCGTTCGAGTGCGCCGGTCGCAGTCACTCGTGTTGCAATATTACGGAAAAGTAACTTTTGAAGAGAAATTACTTAATACTGAGGTCGCGGTACAATGCGTCTTCAGGCACCATGCAAGGTGGCGTGTCACCGTGCCAATGCGATCGGATCTTCTATGCCAGATCACTGCATGCAGCACTTGCAGAAAACAACGCCACTAGGAAAAAGCAACACTCCGAAGACGGTATATTGCCTTCGGTATGCCGAAATCCTGGTGCAACTCCGTAGTGCTCACCGCCTCCTCGCTCTGGTCTACGTTGCGCGACAAGTCTCTGCTTTCGTATTGCTTTTTCATTTCGTTTTCTGCGCATTGCTGCTTATATTAACGTCTCCCTCGGTACTTTTCGGCAGTCGGTACATCCCAGTAGGCTGCATGGCACCCCCGAAGCCGATAGGTAGGACGACAAGGCTGGTCGACACCTTATTACACAACGAAGAATGTCCATAAAGTTAGGTGCCACTATAAACGGTCAAGAATCTCCCGGTAGAAGTGGCCAACCATATTTTCGCCTACTTGGTCCTTCCTCACTCGCGCCTACCTGATTTATCAGAACAAGAAAGCTCGTACGACTGCACCGTGCAACGACTCGTGAAGAGCACTGAGGACTTAAGTGCTCCACCAGACACGGACCGGTTCGACGCCGACCTCTTCGCCTGGACTAGCCTCCGGCATCCATTCAATGCCCTAGCCGCTTGCTCGAAAGCCTGCCGCGAACTAATTTAGAGCTACTGTTCTTATCTGGTCAAGACCTGCGACCGGTTCAACCTTCTGTTTGCCCAAGTAGAACGACACGGCCCGAACTCTGTCTATCCCAGTCTGAGGAATATCGTATACCGCAGACTTTGGCTTCAAACTGCACCTCGAAGTTGACTCTTCTGCGGAACCAGCCTGAGTAACTACCCCCACCGCGGGTTTCGCCTGCTGTTGTCTTGGGAAGACTGCCTCTACGCTCAGCTGCTGACTCTGCACGAGCTGCTGCACCAGTACCATATGGATCCGGAATTCCTGACTGCGCATAACGTCCGCACGGCGAGTCTGAGATACGAATGGATTCCGAGGATGGATGTGGAAGCATTAGCCCTGAAGGTCTACGGCACTTACGGCACGCGAGCTTTCCACAACACACGGTTGGAAGGATTGGATAGGCCTTGTACTCCGCCCAATTGCGAACTCACTAACGGCTATGTGTCCGATATCTTCGCCGCTATGAGTTAGGAGGCTCTCCTCGCATGTTTTGAGGCTGTAACACCGCGGTCGCTAAGACGATGCTTCGTTGGTCCTGTTAGTTCTTAAAAATGATTTCATGGGGTGCCCATTTGGCTGCCATTTGGCGCAAACGCTTCGCTGGCTTCGGTCTTCTTTTACTTAGATTGAATTTTTTTTTTTCCTTGGCCTTCAGCCCATTAGGTTGCTACGGGTCTTCTTAGGACGCCATGGCAGGCCGATGCATTACTATGAAGGATACCCTAACTATCGCATTAGAATGAATATCACCACATTCCTGGCAACATATACGCTAACATACACGCTTGACTGGACCATAGTTCCCAATTAGCCGCCGAAGCGTACTGTCCCATCTATAAATATATCAAGCAATCAGTGCACGATCACTATGTCCCAACGTTGGTCCATTTCGATTCCACTCCACCCCACACTGTTATACACCAAACACACTCTTCTAATCCATACCAATAGCCTCAGCACGTCTGAACCCCATTATACACCCGCCTTCACACTCATCATCAAGCTACGCCCGCACTACCCACAATTTCACAAACCGCCATCAATTCCACGCATAACCCTACGCCACGCTCAGCGCAGCAAATCTCCGCGCCCATCACGCCTCCAAACCACCATCCACGCGACTACAACCATCAGCCACAACTCGGACCCCTCAAGCCGCGTGGTGGCTCCTATCCGCACCGCACTTGTCGAACTGGCTACGCTTTCCGTCGCCAGACTAGGTACTATAGTCGTCGGTGCTGGACTGACTGCTGATGATGTCGATATTGAACTACACGGCGGGCCATCTTTGAGTAAACACGATCGGAGATTGGACTCTGTAGCCCAACCCCACAAGTCCGGTGCTGAAGTCAGCGTGTATATATTACTGCTCTTGGAAAAACCGCTCGAGGCTGTTGTGATTGCGGATGAGGAGTCGAAAGGAGATGCTGATGGTGTGGTTGTGGGCGGTGCGTCAGCGAGGGTTGGGATATTCATTTTGGAGTGTCTTTGACGTTGATGTTTATTTTAATCGCTGATATAAATTCATAAACATGGTATTTGGCGATGATGGGATGCTTTGTAATTGTGGTATCAGGGACGGGGTTGGGCAGCGGCTCGCATGCGTGCTTCCGCGCAATGAACCGGGTTTTGTAGGATCGCGGATAACGAGGCGTGTTATTGGTGGCCGGGTGAACAGGGGTGCACTTTAGCCGGAGGACAGCGTTTGGCGACGTCGAGAACAACTCTTTCTCATTGATTAATGCATCAATTGGGGCAAAATATAATAGGTCTTGCTATACACTGCCAGGTGAAGATGGTCTTTAGCATTTATGCCCTACTTGAAGCACCGAAAACTTCATACTGGGCTTCGGCCAGGAAGAAGTTGAACGCCTCGGAATGCCAACCAATACAGATATTGTGCATCTGTATTTGTAGAGCCTTCTTGACCCGGACAGTAGCATTTTTGTGGCTTATTTCCTTTTCGATGGCGTTCCATTCGTCACTACATGCGAAGGCTTTCTCGAAAGTAGACAGGTAGGTTGAGAGTGCAAGAAAAGCTCCTCTGCTATCATGGAATTAATAAGATAGTTTTTCGGCATGGCGTCGACTACTGGCGTCCATGCGAAGTCTCTGAGCGACTCGCACCAATACATGCGCTTTTCGCCAATGTATCTATCGAGGCAGGTCATATAGTTGTCCTTACATGTTATTGGTCAAGGAAAAGAGCATCAATATGGGACTTTGATTCCGGAAACCAAGCGCCTCAAACTGAGCACATGATACTGCGCAGGTCCGGTTTTGAAACAGGTCCATCGTTCCCAGATGGAAACCGCAAAACATAGTGCTAGTTTCCATGACTTTGGTGCATAAACCACTTGACTTATGCCTTGTTTGAAATAGTAGATTCGTCTCTGGAGCTGAGCCATGTCTTTTATCTCAGCTCTTTTAGCGTGCAGGCACGAGCGACTCGTTCTATAATTTCTCGCTGACCAATTCGTCCGCAGACATTTCGAAACTGTATCTGCACTTTGGAGACGCGCATGAGCATAAATAGCTTTCATCCGCGAATTCTCCAGCATCATGGCCTAAATCCACGGTTTCGAGTGAGATTATGGATAATATTACTGGCTCAACTTCCATATTGTCTCCAGTGTCAGCTTTTGTGTGAGGTTTCGCCGAGGACCAGGACCGGTGGTGAAATGCTTTCTAGACGACGCCACATCAGGAACTTGGCTGTGCGATTTTAGCCAAAAGCGAGAGTTGTTGGAGAGCGGCATAGAGACGAGCGGCAGCCTTCTATAGCTACGTTAACCCTTTAAACAGGGGGTTTCCAGAGCGACAGAGTAGATGATATGGACAGGAGGGTGCATCCGCATAGAATCAATGTCTTCTTGTCTCTGCTTGGCCGGACCAAAGAACAGGCTTGTTCCCAACGGTAGCTCACTCAGGCCATACTCCCTGCCATTTGGGACTTGCGGTGGTCTTTTAGTAAAAGCGTATGATGCGAACGCAACATCGAAATGTGCGTGATTGTTTTCAATAGACAAGGTCGACACATTTCCATCACGGTTTATGACTTTTGTAATCGCAACCATGAGTCGATACGGTCATCTTTCTCTTCCCGAGGTCTTATGGTTGCTGGGAAAGATAAATGTAAGTGAAGATCCCGGATTGAGGCATCTCCATCCTCCAAGCCGGCGCGTCTCCCAAGTCCCCATAACACCGTATTTTGGCTTTACCAGGTGGTTCTCACATGTACAGGCGATTGGTATATTTTGGTCCCCCCGAAACTCAGCATAGGCTTGGAAAGAATAGCGTTCAGGCTTCCGTCTCATGATGTACTTCGAAAGCGAGTTCTACTTTTCCGTAAGTACTTCGGTCCGGTATGGCAGCAGCATACACGACACACTGCCTCGATTTTAGAGACGCAGAAGTATGTCTCATCTTTTTGTTAAGTTTTCAGACCTCGGGCCGCGCTCATGTATTGGTGTTTTGGCGAATTTTAGACAGCCAGGCGCCCATAAAGCGTGTCACTCGCTCTTTCAGTGCACAAGGACACGAATGTGTAAGAAGAAGATCGAGCGGGATCGAGGCAGCCTTATACTAGCCGGCCATAAGTCAGGAATTCGAAGTTTAGCAGTGCGAAAGGTACCAAGACATGGGTTCCTGGAACAATTCTTTCTGCTAATCATTCGCCGTCCGGTCACTTCGGTCCATAACACCGTCTTCTTTCCGTTTCTGCTATATCCTCATTCAGATGGGCAGCCCATGTATGCTCGCAACGCGTTTGATTGTAACGACCTTTGTCGGAGGATGCACATTTATGACAGATCGCGCATTTTCGGTTCCTTGTAGAGCAACATATGGAGAACGGCAAGAATTTTATACACCCACTGAGACATCCAGAGGCGCAAGCCGCTCATCACCAGGAGACCAATAGCTTTGGAGCGTGCCTCCAACTCAGTGCCGCACATATTGCCGCTCCAGTGGTCGTTTCAAGTATAAACACATGTGCACCCCGAAGCCCCTTCTCATGTACCGTTTACTGAGTCCTTTTGGCCCCCCAGAATCTCCGCTTGAAGGCTGAGTGCACACTCCCTGACCCGCAGTCCATAGGGCGGAAAATACAAGTTTTCTGGTGATGGATTCCGACCGCACGCCAACATGTAGCGTACGTAGGTGGACTTTTACTCCGTCCAGCAAAACATGCGTCCGTTTCGCAGGGATTTCTGTCCGCATTCGTACCACCCGAGTCTTCTCATTCTTCCCATCGCAGATTCGAAACGGGAGTTTTGGACTGTCGCTTCCACCAAAGGTCTTCTCCCATGCTGGGTAGTTTCGCTTGTTTTAGTATAACCTCCAGCACCCACCCTCCTCGCATGGACCACATCTTTCGGCTTTTTTAGTCCGCCCACCGAGCGAATAGAAGTGTGTGAGGAAAATCAGGAAGTCCATCAGGAGGTCGAGCTTTTGTACCTTTCTGGGCTGGCTTACTCATCATTGAGCGAGCTGTATGAATGCCCTGCGTCACTGCTTGGAGTTTGGAACTGGCATCGCTGTAGCTGATTGGCTGTTCCACTTGCGAGTGATAAAAGACCTATAGCGAGCGTTTGTGACGTGCCATGCGAAAGGGTTGTATGCCCAGCTCTCCCCGTCAGACCGCCATAAGTAACGGGGCACATCTCAGTATATAACTCAGCAAAAACGATGGCTACAGCACCGAACGGATCCTTTGTAGATCTGTGACATGTATTTTCAGTGCGTTGACTATACGATACCCGCCACCCCACGCGCTGGCCAAGAGCAAAATCGCAGATCTGACACCGACAGGGTGGCGACACGGTGCTCTAGGTTTGCATACTCCGGCATCCAACCTCTCCATTGCTCTCCATCATCGAACTATCTCCAGTCACTTAACCATCCATCATATAAAAAGAGGTAAAGTGTAGCGTCGAGACACTAGTCCAAAAAAGTAACCATCCATTATCTCTCCGACCCTCTTCAAGCTCCCTCGTAGGCTATCCTGCCTTCTCACCTCCACTCCCGCCACCACCACCGTGCTAACCATGCGCCCTCCCCGACCACCATATCCAACTCGGACGCCGTACTACTCTTCCTATACGGCGCTGGCGCGCCGACGTCCATCGAGATATTATGACCGTGCGACGGCGCCGTAGCCGGTCTCTCGACGGCATCATTGCTCTCCCTTGACGCAGGATGGCCGCGCGACGAACTCGGCTGCTCCACATCATACTGATTGCCCTGCCTGGTACGGGATCTTTGCGCATCCGAGCTTCTGTTGCTGCTCGGGACCTCGTTCGTCGACTGCGGCGATGCAGCCCCGGGTCTCATCCTCGCAAGACCCGAGTTCACTCGGCCCATCCGTATGCCTTCTTCGAGCGAGATGCTGTTCGGATTCGCGGTTCGGCGGCGGGCATGGGAGCTCTCGGGCGTATCGGAGATGGTACCCTCGCGCCGGAGGTAGTCCGCGTAGAGCTTCGTGCTTGAGAACCGCGCAGCGCTGATTCCGGAAGTACTCGCGCCGCGGAAGGACCATGTCTCTTTGGTGAGATCGCGGCTGCGCACCGCGGGAATAGTGGCTTGATGCGGGTTGAGGGCACCGGTAATTTCTTCCTTGTCTACCATTACGATCATATAGACGCCGGGTTTTGAGTCGGATCCGAGGAGGGGTGTACAGTGAATCCAGCGAGGCCGGCTCTCCATGTGCGACTCGTGCTCTTGCGTGGCGGGTGGCAAGGCATCGCTCGTCGAACCGTTGTTGCCGTTTAAGTGAGAGCCGTGGGTAAGCCATAAGACCTTCGCGGTCACGCTTGTTCCTTGGGCAAGTGCATCTATGAGACCTTCGCGGACATATTGAGGGCCACCGATCCGTTCCATGAATTTGGATTGGGACAGACCGGGTATGCGAAGGGCGGGTGAGGTGAAGATGATGCGGAGCGAGGGATATGGTCGAACCAGAAGATACTGCATGGCGTCAGTTAATAGTACAAGATAAAGAGTTCGGGACCCTCACATTCTGATACACGCCGGGAAGCCTTCCACTGAGTCCGAATTGCGTCGGTGGCTCCATATTATCATCTGCTTCTTCTTCTTCCATGCCAAGGAATCTTCTTCCTACCAGCGACGCGCGCGCCGGCGTGCTAGAACTGGAGCTCATCGATCCCCGTCGTAGACGTACAGTGTGATGTCTCACGATGTCGGCTTCTTCATCATTAAGTAGACCTCCTAGTTCACATAGCATCTTCAGTGATGGCTTTTTCTCTACGATGTCATCGCCAGGAGCTTTGATACTGGCTTCTAGCTCTTGTTCGAGAAGTTCCTTGAAGGACTCCAGACCTTTCCCGCCTTCCAGGAGGCGAGTGATGTCGATCTGAGCGCCGAGGTGGTAGCGTACGTTTCCGCGCTGGTCCATCAGTGGGGCTATCATAACTAGGTTTAAAAAAGGGTTGCCATCTCGTCTACTGTAACACGATGAGCCAGCTGTACGGTATGCCGGATCGGACCACCTACTAGTTGAGCAGAATCTCGCTAATCTCTTGCCTACTACGCAACGCGTTGGATATGCGTTTTACAGCGGCCCTAGATGTGACTGGACCTTGCAGAAATCTGCAGTTTTTTCCGATCACATACTCGTGGTTGTACTGCGTAGTGTTGTAGAATTCTGTATTGTTATGTAAGCATAGTAACTCTGAAGCGCGCATCGGTAAACTGACATACCTTCAGATGCAAAGACTAGGGGATTGTCAGGCTGATTAGGATCGGACATGCAGTACACCTCCGCCAAACCTTGGACTAAGTCGCGCATAAAGGGTGAATTCGTCCCTGTTATGTCCTTCACCAAACATTCTGTTACAACAGCAACCATTCGATACGCGATATACGCAGGTAGTGCTTCCGTCACTAACTCATCAACAGCCTTTCGCGAAAAGTGTTGGAACTGCGGATCTACAACGGCCGCATCACTCCTCACAGACGATGACCGCGATGGCTGTTGCGGGTCCGGCGGCCTTGTCGATGAGATTACATCAGCTAACGCATTGGCATATCGTACTGCTGCAAGAGCTTTCTGTGATTCGAAATATCGGGAAAGAGTGGTTGCGAAATGAGGGTGGTACTTATTTAGAAACGACCGGAAGTGCTGGGAATGTTGGGAATCTTTCAAGATCACATCTAGATGCTCTGGTGAGAAGAGGCGCGCTGCGAGATGTTCTGCATTCCCATCGGAAACCGTGGGTGGCGGCGGGTGCAAATCATATGCAGTCAATTCATTTGTCGAGTAGCGTTTTAACTCGTCTGTCGAGAAGCGCTTTCGGGTTGTGTTATGTCCAAAGCCTTCTTCTGGAGCTACGCTATCCGTTTTGCCGCGATGCTGGAAAGAGGTCGCAGGGTCGAGCTGAGAAAAGCTGTTGTTTGTATATTCGTCAGGGCCTGGCTCACCATCGTCTGCTCTGTTTCTGCTGAGAACGGAGCCACGTGTGCCAGCGTGGAGCTGGAGGGCTTTTGTCTCGTATGGCCAAGGTCCGTTCCGTTCATAGCGCAGGTGTGTTCGTGTGGTAGCTGTGAGGGTACCTGCGCCATGATGCATTGACTCTGCGTGGAAAAACAAGTTTTCGAACGGTTTTCCCGAGCCCTAAGCCTGTTAGCCACTGGAGTTTATGTAGTTAGCTGGAACTTTACAACTTGAGGCTACCGCACTGCTGCAGATACGGGTTGGTGCCGAGTAAAACGGTGGTATGCGCGCATTTGTGTTAGATCAGAAGCAGTAAACAGTGGCTGGGAGATTAGATTGTTGGCTGCACGAAGGTGCGGGCGGTTGTTTATGAGCCACGAGTTGAGCCGTAGTAGACTGATAGAAAGCAGGGAAAGCCATCACATGCTATCAAGAAATGCGCGGATGCGGTCTAGGACAGGAAGGAAATACAAATCATGCTGGGCACTCGAACGGCTGGTAGAGTGAACCACAGTGACATAGAGTTCGCAGAGAACCAGGACCCGCCGGAAGGATGCCGTTGCGCCACGCGAACTGCAAGCCATGATCTAAAGGATCGGATTTGATTTGGCAGGGTTCCAGGGCGGTCCAGCGATCGCAAACAGCTCGTTCTCAGGAGCTGTGTAAGTTTAGGCCACCCTCTGATCATTCTTGCAAGGAACATACGGGTAACAGTGGCATATCTCAAACATGGCGGCTGGGGGATATTAAGTAAATAATCGCTGAGGCTGATACTCTTGCCCGACTCGTGAAATGGACTGTGAATTCCGTCTCTAAAGCATCAAACTGCTACTCGAGGCGTTGCCGTAAGAAGTGGTGAGACGTCTAGACTTCCCCGCCTTCTGAGGATTAAGAACTGATGCTACGCGTCCCAGAACTGCAGCCCCACGCCTGATGCCTTTCGTCATCAGCGGATGTAGAGGTCTGAATAGACATTCGCGTGGGCATGTCCAGCCGACAGTCTAACGACGCGAAAGAAAAGACGGCTGAGAAGACGGCTGCAGGCCTGGATTCGACGATGAGTGGTGATGTAACGCAAATTACTTTGCTTCGGCGTGGCTTCCGCTAGTGCAGCAACCTTGGAATGCTCCCAAGGCTGGTCGCGATCTGGAAGCGGCGTTCGCCGGCACGGAGAAACCCACTCCGGTCCTCCCCGCCTTGCCAAGGGTGCCTTCATTCACTCTGCGCATTGTTTTGGCGCTGGCCAGGGTGGAGCTCCCATTTCGCGCGAACAAGCGACACCAGAGGTGCGCAACTTGCCGCCTTCGTTGGCCAAGCTTGTCACCGACCTCCAAGCTCACTACGGCGTAGCCCGCGCCATGGACGACTTCAACAGTGAAACGGACAGCGACTATACGAGCTACTGGCGAGACTGGGTACGTACATAACTCCCCAAAACGGTAATGCATGGCATCACTCCGTGATACTACCCAGGCGTCCGAGAAAGCTGGAGTGCTGCATCCAAAGCTCCTCCTAGTCAGAGAATTACCACCCGAAATTATACGCTCCACCATGCAACATAACTGACATGGTACGCAGTTCATATCCTCCAGAGGAAACGAATACTTTTGCGAGATAGACGAAGAATACCTCACCGACCGCTTCAACCTGACTGGCCTAAACACCGAAGTCCAGTACTACCAATATGCCCTCGACCTCGTAACCGACGTCTTCGATTTCGACTGCGACGATGACATGCGGGAACAGATCGAGAAGTCGGCGCGACATCTGTACGGTCTCGTACACGCAAGATATATCGTCACAACTAGGGGGTTGGCCAAGATGGTGCGTCTCCTTCCACGCCTGTTCAAGGTATATCCCAGGCGCATGTGCTGACACCTTGCAGCTCGAGAAGTTCAAGAAGTCAGACTTCGGCAAATGCCCCCGCGTAATGTGCGAATCGCAACCGCTCCTCCCAATGGGCCAGTCCGACATCGCCAATGCCTCGCCGGTAAAGCTCTACTGCGCCCGCTGCGAAGACCTCTACAATCCCAAGTCCTCGCGCCACGCTATCATCGATGGTGCCTACTTCGGCACCTCCTTCCACAACATCCTGTTCCAGGTATACCCTAACATGCTGCCGCCCAAGACCCAGCGCAGGTACGAGCCTAAGGTGTTCGGCTTCAAGGTGCATGCCGCTGCAGCACTCGCACGGTGGCAAGCGGAGGAGAGAGAAAAGATGAAGGATAGATTGAGAGGCGCGAGGATCGAGAGTGGATTTGAGGAAGAGGATGACGAGGCAGAGGAGGAAGAAGAGGATGAAGAGATGGAGGGTGACGGGTTTGAGGGCGCGGCGGTGCACCAGTAGGACTTGCACTAGTCGCAGTTACCATACCATACATGGCCACATGACGAAGGAACGGATATGATGGGCCCTCTTTAACGGATATGAGAGAGCATGGTACGGCGTCAGGCGTATGTGAGTCTCATGGCCAGAATTAGTGTTATATTGCATAGACACCTAAGATACCTCTTTACGACGAAAGCAAAGTAGACACTTTTCCATGCGTTCTCATCTGGCGGTACCCTCTACAGCTTCGGACGATCTACGTTCGCGGAGGGGCCTTACTAAGAAACCTGGTCGGGCACCCGCCAGCGACATAATGCCCCTCCCATGGCGAGATAATACCTTAGAGTATTTCACACAAAAGCAGGCGTTTTAGTGGACACATAATAGACCAGGCGAAAGTGGTACAATGCCATTATGACTACAAGGAAGTAACTTTAATTAATGACTAGTATCGAATGAATAGACCAGTGACCTTTCTCAGCGCTCAACACCAGGTAGCGGTTTGCGTGGAATAGAGTGTTGTTTCGATCGAAGTGCCGAAATAGAGCTAGAGGTAGATGGTCGAGACGTAGACGAAGAGCTCCCATTAGTCAAGGTGCGGGTCACTGGTAGCGCCTCCGAAAGTTCCTCCATCGTGCACCGACGGCCATTGGGGAGATGATCGGGTTCCTTCTCCGCTGTCTTCAAAGTCCGCTCTGGAGCGTTGTCGGGATGGTGAAGGAACTCTATCAGTACAACAGGACCGTCGTAATTTGACATATCCTCCAGTTCTGGTGGATGCAAAATGATGGTCTCCCTCCGCTCGAAACCCTCTGGCGTGATGTACGTTTTGTCGGAGATTATCCTTGGCTCCCGAGCTTGAGGCGGGCTCCGGACAACGTGCGCAGTCGGCTTCTCCCTGTCACCTCGAACGATCGACCATCTTTGGTCTGCCCCAGTGCACTCTGGGAGCTTGTCCGCCGGTACTTCGACCAGCTCGTGCTTCGAATTGTAGACCCAATGTCGCGCAGGCAATATTTCGGTCTCGTAGACGGGCTGGATGTAGTGGTAGACTTCGTGATTGTGGATCTCGCGGTATATGCGCTCTTCGAGGATCTCATGTTCGTGCGGTTTGACAATCTCGTGAACAACCTCTGTCCGGAACGTTAGTCAACAGACCCGTCCTGAGAAGGATTGAACTTGCCTGGGCCCCATCGCCTTCCTTTGTCCACGTCTTCCGTATTCCTCAAGTCCACTGTCCCATCCAAATCTGCTCGTGAACCAGTGTTGTGGTCATCCGGGCCGCGCATGATAGCTTCTCGAAGGTCCATAGAACCATCATCTTTCTGCTTGTGCGCAGTCTCATCTCTACGCCCATCCGATTCGCGTCTAACATTGGTCCAGTTGGCATCAACACTCTCGCGTCGGTTTTGCCTCGGTCCGCCGAGTTGGGATTCATCGCGAGCTATGCGTGAGGGCCAGTCTTTGCGATCATAGGGTGGAGCATGAGGCTCCTCAACATGGGGGAGTATGCCGTCGATAAGACCACCCTCGGTGGGTACTCCCGTCCCAAGCGCATATTTCAATTTGATGGACGTTGTAGACCCGTCAACGGAATCTGGTGATCCCAGGGATTCGATAGAGGCTGCAACGGATTTTCGGCGCTCTGTGAGAGGTCAGCAAGATCTCGTACAAGTCATTAGAGGTGCGCAAGTAACGCTTATTGGCGAGAGTGCCCAGTAGAGCTTGCGCTTACGTTACGCTTGGATAGACATACCTTGTGCAGCTGAAGGGCATTGGAGCTGACTTTTAAGAGAGCTGTGTCGCGAAGATCGGGACCCGTAATATTCGATATTCCTGTCGGCGACATCTTCGTTGTGCCTCATCTCACTGTCCCCTGTCCTCAATCTGCTGTCTCCACCGAGGCTCATGTAATCAGGAGCACTGCTAGGGAAACTGCCGGCACTGCCTGGAGACGCAGCTGCTGGTGAGATAGCCGGCAAGTAAGCGCGATAATCGTCCGCAATCGAGGCCCCCACCCCTTCGAATATATCTTTTGAGGGCGGCGCATGGTCCGTCGCGTCTACGGTGGGGTCTCCACTGGTACTGATAGGATGCTGCACCGATGACTTCCGACTGCTACCATGATGGCTTGACGGTCGACTCGATTGTGCAACAGAGTTCCGGTCTCGATGCAGATTTGCGTCTGACTCCCGTCCCTGGGTCCGTTGTCGTTCGAAAAGCTGGGGAGGTCCAGGACGTGGTTCTTGGTCCGGGGTAGTTGATTCGGATATCGAGTCTTTGCTACGAATGGCTTTCTTGAAGAACGATTTCAGATTTTGCCTCATTGGTCGACAATAGAAGGACAGACGCTAGAGAAAAAGGTCGTAAGAGCGTCGTGTTAGGAGAATAGACGAGTATAGACAATATCTGAATATTGCCTCTAGGGTTGGAGATACGACTGCAAGGTGGAAACTTGGTTGCTCTCGGAAACAACCAAGTATTTCCCCTTCCTGCTCCCGCGACGTATGTGATGGGGCAGGAACCTCCAAGGACGAACTAGAAGGCGCCGCGAGGCTACCAAAGCGGCAAGTGGCGAGACACACGGAAGACCAAAAGCCACACTGACGTATCGCTCATGGAAACCTTCACCTGCCGCGGGCGCTGAGACTCATCGATTCGGGACGCTCGATTTTCTCCAGTCTGCTGTAGTTTCGAGCTCGCCACAAACTCGGTTTCTTCTTTAGTACTTTGAAGGGCATCTTCTTTCGAAGAGCTAGATAGCACTATCACGAGTACACGCGGTAGCGTTTCAATTTGGGCTCCATCATGACATGAAGCTCATCGTAGCGGATACCCTGACGTACCAGCAAATTCGTTATGAATGCAAAAAGCACCGCGGCCATAAACAACGCGTCGCCTCCCTATCTCGATTGTCATTGGCCAAATTGCCACAGGGATGACGTTGAGAGCGTCCACGGGCGGGGAAGTCGCAGCAGGGCCGCAGTAGGGTCCACGTTGATCGTGGGCTTGCCTCCCATCTCTCTGGAATTACGATGTGTCTAGTCGAAGTAGCAGATACCAGATTAATAATAATTTTCTTATAATAATCTATATAGTAATATCGCGATTTATATCTAATATACTAATTATAAAGTATAATAAATTATTTTTTAAAATATTTTACCTCTTTTAAAAGTTAAAATACGCTTTTTTTTATTAGTATTTTATTAAAAAAGAGGTTCTATAAGTCCTTTATAAGACGTTTTTTATAGTTCTTTTTAAGGAGCTTTTTAATTTTAGGTAATTTATTTTTAATATACTATATTAGAAGTCCTATTAAGATTAGTTATTTATTATAAAGAAAAAGTAATTATTTATTTACCTACGTTAAATTTTAATTTTAAATAGTAGTATAGTAGCTAAACTAATATAAAAAGCTAAATTTATAGTTTAAAATTATTACTATTAAAAATAAGCTTAGCTAAATATATACGCCTATAAAGATAATTTTTAATTTACTACTTTTTACTCTTTTTAAGAAGTCTTAAATTAAATAAGATTAATAATAAAAGATTTCTAGAGTTTAAGTATATAGTATTTATAAAAAAGAAAGAAAGCTACTACGCTTACTATTTTAAACGTACTATATATTAAACGCGCTATATATAGCCTATAGTTCTATCTAAAACAACGACCTATAGATACTCTATTATTATTTTATAGTTATTACCCCGCCGTTATTACTACTACTACTTAATAAGTTATTTATTAAGTTATCGCTCTACTAATTATAATAGAATTCTAAAAATTCTATATTTAATAGGCTTTAGTTATAGCGCCTCTATTCTACCTATCTATATTAAATAAGAACGTAGTATACACTAAGTTAATACCACTCCTACGGATAAACGTAAAGAAATTAAATAAAATATTAGTATAGAGTTTATAAAATTATTTATTAATATATTACCTTTTTAAATAAAATAGTAGTATAGCTATACTTAAAATAATTATTATTATTAAATATAATAATCGCGGAAATAGAGATAGAGAATATATAAATAAATATATATATAGTAAATAGGTAAACAATTTATATATATAATAAAGTAGTTTTTATATATCCTTTTTTTACTATTAACTATAGTTTGTACTTTTAAGCTATAATCTTAATAACACTATCTTATTAAATCTATTAACTTCTACTAGCACGGTTGCCTTGCGCACGTGTATCATTATCGCCTAGAGAGGAGATGCCGGATTGCTTCATGCATCGCAGAGGGTAAGAGATCTGCATTTCCTTTCAAGGCACACGGATCGCCACGTGGCTGGTGCGCATCATTAGTGGCTCCATCTCAAGGCTCTGTTCTCGATCTATTGCGCATCCTTGTGCAGATCATCTATCCCTTTTAGAACCCCCATTCACATCCAACAATAATGGAGGCAGAGTTCGTCCTTGGGCGCGCGCCCACTCAACAAGAAGTCTACTGTGGTTCAACGGTGGTAGATAGCTGCTCGTAGACTTAATCGGATTAGAAACACAGACTTCAGTGCCGGTGTATGCAAGTGACCCTATGTTTAAAATCATCTGATGATTCGGCGCCTCCCTTAACGACCACCGTTCTAAAATACTGCAATTTTGGATCGTTGGACTACGGCCATTTCGTGGATCCAATTAGCGTTTCACCCTGGAGAATGGATCGCCGTCCATTGATGGGAGTTCAAAGAGATTTGGTATTCCTGACGTACACCAAGTCCAGCCACGAACGACAGGCCAACCCTCCGAGGCGGAAGCGCTTTCAGCCCCGCTATGGTGACCTTTCCCGCCCAATCGACCCATTCATTTGCCGCAGTTAGGCGCGTATGGTATGCAGCACATGTGTGTTTCAGTGCCCGGGCCAAGAACAGGAAGGAATTGCATTACGTCGTTCCTGATTTTGCATCATAAGCAGTCTGCGATGGTTGGATGTATAATAGATTGATGCAGTCACCTAGAGTCTCATCATCACGCTCATCACATTTTCCCATATACACATCCAGCACTTCAGCAACTTTCTTCCCCTCTTATCCTATCAAGAAACTTTTGCCAACCTACATCAGAACCACCAATCGCAATGGACAAGGCTAAGGCAGCAATCAGCGACTTCATGAGCAAGTCTGGTCACCATGACACCACTGTCCACGAGAGTGTTACCCCTGCGGTGAAGCAGGAGGTTGTCAAGCCTCACGTGCACGAAGAGCTCAACACTGCTGTCGACAAGGAGGTCCACCAGGACCATTATCACCGCACTGTCCAGCCAATCAAGGACCGTGAGGTCCTTCCCGAACAGCACACCGCAAAACTCGGTGCTGTCCACCACCGCGAGTTCGACCACAGGGACGCCGACGCTACTAGGAAGAACCTCGCTGCTGAGCAGGCCGCCTTCAAGGATCAGCGCGTTGTTGAGGACACCACTCACAGCCAAAGCGCTAATGCCGCCGTTGGAGGCGAGCATGTACACCACCATCTCCACGAGACTATCCAGCCAGTTGTGCACAAGGAAACTATCCAACCCAGCGTTGTTCATACCACCGTCCCCATCCACGAGGTTCACCACAACGCTCCCACTCACCACGAGACCTCTGAGCTGCCCGCCATGACCATGTCGGAGTTCAAGCAAAAGGGCGGCGTCCTCGGTGGCCGCGGCGAGCACTACGATGGCTTCGAGGGCGAGCCCAAGCACATTGGCGGAACTCTCCAGTAAGCACCATTTCTACTTCAGGCTTCTGGTCTAGGAGACTGACTTTTGTATAGACACATGATGGAGGGCAAGCACAGCAAGCGCGACTCCGGCCACTACGAGGCCGAGAATGTCCGCCAGGCCGCAATGCACGGCGACTTCGACCCCCTTGACGGTGGCAAGAGCAACACTGCGGCCGGCCGCCTAGGTGGCCAGACTGCCGACGGGGCCAACAGGTACGTTACTTTGGCTGAGCGCGAGCACTAGCGCGGTATTGTCGGCAAGACCGCTACTTCAGTTGCTGCTTGCGCCACTGGCGTTGCAGGTCAGAACCGCTCACAGACGGGCAATGTACATGGAGTCGAAGAGAGCGGTCCGCTGCGGGGCGAGAAGACAGCCGTTAGAGCTGACCAACATCGCAGGCATTCTAATTCGTCTTCTGCATCCGGCGCTGGCACTGGGAAGAAGCCTTCTCTCTTGGACAAGATCAACCCTATGAAGGATGCTGATGGTGATGGCAAGAAGGGTTTCATGAAGTAGGTACATGTAACGACAGCTCAAGACGTCATGTATTATATTTAGTACATAAATTGTTAATTGGTAACTGAACCTTATACCAACCCTCACTCTCTCGTTGGCTTTCGTCGCAAGCGGTAGAAAGTACCGGGTGTTAATACCACCGGCCTCTGGCTTCGTCTGATTACGCGGGAGGGGGAGGTTGGTGGTGAACTGTGGCTGTGATGCCACTAAAACTATTATTACCTTGGTGTGCTCATACTTTGGCCCTGCTTCATATACCCGTTCTCCTTTCTCGTCGTTAACGATCTGAACGGATCGTGCGATAACCAGGTGCTACATGTACTTTTCATAAGTTAGCTAAAAAGGCGTAGAGTTGCTTTAATTTTGAATACCGCCAATATTTAGTTGCTTTGGCCCTGCGGCAATCCAGATCCACTTTCATCTTTAGTGTCTTCCATTTTTTCCTAACATCATTCACAGCTCCCTCTCCGCAATCGGCACCCACTCCCTAATCGTCTTATCCGTAGGCACCAACACCACCCTCCCGCCAACCCACCCACCCATCTCCCCCTCTCCATCCAACCTCACACTCGCACCCTCCACCATCTTCTCCACCTCTCTAAGCTCCTCATCCCCCACTTTCGGACAGTCGTGACTGCACTTCATCAGCTGACCCTCCCACCCGTCACAGGTCGAACGGGGTATCTGTGTGGAGCTCGCGGAGCTGTTCGATACGTTGCCTCTCCGGGCAAAGCAGCGGCACAGCTGCACCTGGAGTGGCCATCGTCGTCGAACAGTGTGATAATCGCGGAAATAGAGACAGAGGATGTGGATAGGTGTATGGCGGACAGGCGAAGAATCTGTGTACGCAGCGGAGCAGTCTCGTCAACCATAGTTCGCACCCCCAGGCAACAACCTCAACACCATCTCGTCAAATCCATCAACTTCCACTGGCACGGTTGCCTCGCGCACGTATATCATCATCGCCTAGAGAGGATATCCCACCCGTCATCCGGATACCCGAGGACTTACTACAGCAAGGAAAGATGCGGCGTCCACATATCCTCCACCCACTTCTCCACATCCACATTCTCACCCACTGCCTTCGCATCCTCAACCGGCGCCCTAGCTACCCTCCCCACGGCTCTCACACCCTCCTTGTCCACGCGCGAGTATAACTTTCGGAAGAATACGTCCTCGCTCGCTAGCCTACCTAGGCGGACTCGCACATCCGACCCCTTGGGGAAGGGAAGAGCGGAAAGCCATGCCTGCGGTTCCGTGCCGTACCTGGTATCAACCTTGTCAACACTCTGACCGTTTCATGTACGAGCGTACTGCGGATGGGAAGTGCGATTGCAGGTTGTATGTAAAATTGGTAGAGACGAACGTGCTAGGCTCGATTTCAGACGTGAGTGTCACATGCGGCAGGAACGTGTGCTCGCTGCCAAAGCGCTTGGCGGTCTGGCCGATCAGTGAAGAGAGGACTGGGTTGAGGGCGTGGTCCCGCGGGGGGAGGAGCCAAAGGGAAGATCCTGGCATGGCTTGGGATGGCGATTATGCGGGTGCGAAGATCACGGTGTAGATGGTCGATGGGTGGTGCTTGCCGCGGTCGCGGTCGTGAGGTGCGACGACGCGGGCGTTGGTCGGCGAGATAGGGACCCCGCCATCGATGGGACGGTACATGCCCAGGTGGACAGCTGTGCACGTGTTCGCGGTCACGAAGGAGATGCACGATATTGTGATTTTGGATGACATTGTTGATATACTACGTTGACATGAATATACCCATCGATGCGATAGCCGCGCTATGTTTCCACCCATTCTGATTCTGATCGACGAGATAAACGCCTGGTGTACATGCAATTCGATATACAAGCCCGATATCAGGGTCCGCTATGAAAACGCCAGACTATGCAATTGGAACAAGATTCGAGATGCGACCTCCGTTACGCTGCGCATACGCTATACCTCGCTCACTTGATGCTGATTTTCTCCTTCTTCTCCCACACATCCGGCAACACCTTCACCAAGCTTGCCGCTGCGGCAAGACCTGGGCGTGCCTCCGGGGTACCCTGCTTCGCTGGTGGAATGCGATTCGGGAGGTCGAATGTAGCTCGTCGCAGGACCGCCATTGCCGCCATGCCATAAGTCACGAGGAACTTCCTCACATTGTCTCGGAGGAGTCCCTGCAAGACGAGGAAGTGGCCTGGATAAAGGGCTTCGGTAGGGGTGTTGCAGATGAGGACTACCGAGCGCCAGTACTCTGAGATGGGTATAGCGGGAGGCTTTCCGGTGAACTTTTTGTGCGTGAGGGCTGCGTAGCCGGCTCCGACTCCTGTCATGAGCTGAAAGTATCGGTTCATGTCTGATTCATTGTTGTGGATCTTATCGAGGCCGAGGCCTGCGCGGTTGGCGCCCATGTCGCCACGGATCCCGAATAGCATGGGGCAGATGCGGTGGAGCTTCGCCAGCAGAGTGTCGCTCATGGGTATGCCGCCCTTGCACATAAAGTTTGTGTCTAGGTAGAGACTGGCGGCAATGAGCGAGAGCTGCGAAATGATGCGACCGTCCTCCTTGGAAGCTTCATTGTACCACTGGGCGATCAGTTGCTTTTCGAAGCATATCCAGGCGTACAGGAGTAGCTGTGGATACTGCGCATCGGCCTCGTTCGTTATCTGGTGCGACACCAGGAACGGTCGGATGTCGATCGTGGGCCCGCCTGCATTTAATGCTTTCTCGAAGCATTCGGTTCGGATGGCTTTGATGGCAGCCCTACTGTCGTTCACATCAACCGTGATTTGACCCATGCGCTTGTTCATGTTTCGTCGTATGTCGCCGACGAACGGCTTCAGCGGATCGCTCTTGTCCTTGTGCGCGTCTTGGAATTGCTTGCGGAACTGCTTCATCGAACCGTGAAGTGCGAGGTACTTCTTGTGTACTTCGAGTATATCTGCCGAGGGCGCCGCGGAAAGAGTCTGTGTTGCTACTGCTGTGGTGGGTGCTGTCACCGTCGCTGCCGGTGCAGATGGAGCTTGTGCGGGCGGACTAGGCTGTGCTTGTTGGGCTGGAGGAGGGGGCTTCGCGGCGGCTTCTTTTGCCTTACGCTCGTCTTCTTCCTTCTTCCTCCGAGCTGCCTCTTCTTCTTCCTTCTGCGCCCTAGCCTTCGCTGCAGCTTCTTGCTGTCTCTTCTGCTTTTCGGCGGCTTCTCTAGCGATCTGTTCCTCTCGCAGCTTTGCTTCGAGCTGTCGCTGACGCGCCGCCGCTTCTTCCTTCATCTTCTGCTCCTTCAAACGCTGAAGTTCCTTCTCTTGCGCGACTTTCTTGCGCAGTTGCTCCGTTTCTTCCTCCAATTTGAGCCGCTCCAACTCGCGCTCGGCTTCTTGCATAACCCGCTGGTGATCGGCCGCCGCCCTTGCGAGCTGTTCCTGGTGGAGACTCCTACGCTTCGCCGCATCTTCATCCAGCTTCTTGTGGAATTCTCGATCAGAATGCTCGAGCATTTGATTGAACTCAAGCGTGATTTGGCGCGAAGGGCTTTCGTGAAGATCTCGAATGAGATTCCCTTTGGGTGAGCGAACGCCATTGCGGCGTGGTGATTGTCGCGAAGGAGATTGCCGTGAGGGAGAGCTTCCGAGGTAACTCGACGAGAAAGAGGTAGAGGTGCCCATACTGGCGTATGACGCGCCCGATCGCGTGGGCATTGCGGCGGTGTCGTGGACGTGAAACCAAGAGTAGGGCGTCTTTATAAAATGGCGTGGTTAGATAGCACGTCGACGCGTGAAGAAGAGCGGAGGTGGAAAAACTCAACGCACCGACGTCCGCCAAGACACGGCACGTGATTTACCCCAGACCTCCGGGATATAGTCCGTGCATGTGTGCTTGGACCCACATGGTTGTTCTTCAATGCAAGTAGACAGTTGCGTTGAGAAGCGGATTTGTGAAGAGTAGTCAGCATGCGGTTAGCGGGCCGTGGCGTTCAGTGCGTCCGTGGATCAATTGATGGCAGGAACGCGCTACACAGCGCGTGCCCAGACCAGTAGAATTGTCATGAGACGAGCGTGCAGGGCGGCTCGAAACGAGCCGGGGAAGCTTCAGCATTTTGAGTTCGGCACGGCAGCGCTAGGGGGGAAACAGCCGCGGATGAGGAATGGGTCGGGGGAGGAGGCACATGATAGGAAGAGCTCCTATAGCGATTACTCGTGCAAGGGCTACCTGCGCGTAGGATAACGAACAGACGCCATTCGTTCAGGTGCCAAAACAATGCACGGTGGCCGACAAGTCCAGGTGCCCGTCGCTAGGCTCTGGGCCAGAAAATGGCCGTGGGACAGGCTCGTGCTGGCCGCGGCGTGGCACAGTCGGCCTTCGACCTGGTGCGACCCCAGCTCTCTAGTCAGCGGCCCCGATTGCTGATCTGCGCATGGGAGTTGGGGCTGCGAGGGCATCTTTCTGAGAAACGTGTCCGTCTCAGTGCACGCCAGCAGCAGCCGCCCAGAGGCGCAACGGACTAGCATCGCTAGCCTGGTGTGAAACACTGTGAACGGCGGCTGGAGTGCTTCAGCACGCTCTCTCAAACCTAGCCGACGCGCATCGATCCTCTGTCGAGGCCTCGCCGTGCAGGCTTTATAAGCCTCGACGCCTCAAGGACATCCGCACAATTGTCCTCGTTGCGCTGGTAGCACCAGTGACGTGCGCCTGGAAGTGGGTCCAAGGTCGTTTGCGGATAAGCTGAGCCTAGCCGATCCCTTCGAGCTGGGCGCACGCATCCATCTCTCGTCGCCCTCTTGACGTCCCCCACTCCGCACCGTCTTTAAAGTCGCTCTCTGGCGAGTTCAGCTGTCTTGGTCGCTCCTGCCCTCCTTCGCGCACTCCCTCCTGCCCTTTGGAACAGCCCACCGCCCGCGTCCCGGGAAAGAACCACGCAGTCCGCTACGAGGGACAGAACGCTCTCTACGCCCGCCCCTGTACGCCTGGTACCACGCACTTGACGCTGCAAACCACATGAAGCCAGCCGCTCCAAACATCTGAAGCATCGATTCATCCAGCATCCTCTTGCAGTGTGCCCTCGCAGCACTTTTCGCACGCAGTGTGAGTGCCTCCCCGCCTGCTCCCCGGCATCATCCCGCTGCCCACCGTCAGCGAGCCAGCCCCGGGACGCCCCCCGCCTCTGTTTGCTTCACCTCTGCCTGCGCATAGCCGTGCACTGCGAACGCCCCGCCCAACCACAAAAAAAAAGTGCTGACAGATGCCAGATCTTCTGTCGATAAACTTTTTCGGCCCGTCTCGACTTGTCGCCATCTCTCCGAGGTCACCGTCGTCCCGTGCATAGCACCTATCGACCCTGCAGACACGGGCTGTGAACGGACTTTACAAGAGTCCTCACCATGGACCAACAAGGCCAGCCTGGCCCAATGAATCCCAATGGCCGTCGCCTGCACATCGCTCATCGACGTAGCCCGTCTGAGCTGACGCCGCTGATGAGTACGCTCGGCCGTCCTACCCTGCCATGCCCGCGCCCATGCTGACAGGGTCTACAGTGGAACAACTTGCCATCGCGCAGCAGATTGAAGTTTTACAGCAACAGCAGCAACACATTGCTGCAACTCACCAACAATATGTTAACATGGGTATGATTCAGCCCCAGCAGCACCTGCCCGGCAACTTCCAGATGCAGGGACAGATGGCCAACGTATCTCCGAATCCGAATCAATTTCAGTTTGCGCAGCAGATGCCCCAGCAGCATCTCACCGTGCCGATGAATGCTCCCTCGCAGCCATCGTCCCACCGCCGCAACCAATCGGCATTGCCCAACGTCATGGGTGGTCCGCCTCCTGCGCCTTCGGCAGGCGCCTCTGGCTTCGGCGAATATGGTGGACAGCAGGGAAATCAAGGCAGGGAGAATATCAACCCGCGTGGTCGAGGTGGTGGTGGTGCCGGGTCCGGACACACTCGTCGCCACTCGCTGGCCCTGCCTGAAGCAAAGAAGGCTGCCGAACTGGCGGAACAGAAGAGAAAAACTTCTGGCTTCCAGTTTCCGATCCCTTCTGCCGGCGGCTCTAGCAACCGCGACGCAAGCCCTAGCGGGAATACGTCGACCGAACAGTCTGCAGGTCGTGGCCGAGGCGGACACGGTCGCAGCCAAAGCATGGCTGCTGGTCGTGGTGGTGGAGGCGCCGGCCGTGGCGGGCCTGCCTTCTCTTTTCCTGCCGCCCCCACTGGCGACAACAATAACAACAATGGCGCGCAGAGTGGTCAGTCTGACTTCCAACGCCGTGGCAGTCAAGGACACGGTAGGAGTCAGTCTCGCAACTTCGAGGGCAACTGGCGACAGCCCCAGCCACAAGCTCAACAGCAGCCAGAGCAGAACAACCAAGCCCAGAACATGGGCAATTTCAACATGAACCAGACAGCAAATGCCGCTCCTTTCCAGCCCGGTCACCGCGCTCGTGGCTCGGTCAATCAGTCTGTTGGCTCTATTGGCAACTTTCAATATCCAGGCCAGCCGAATCTTTTACAGCTTCCCCAGGGACAGGTGCTACTTCCACAGCAGATGCTCGGCGGGCAGGGTCTGAACCCGTTGCAGATTGCTCACTTGCAGGCTCTCCAAGCTGCACAGATGAACGGAGGAGGCTTTGGAGGCATCCCTGGTCAGCACGGCCAGCCTCAGATGATGCAACAGCAGCAGCAACAGCGCAAGACGCTTTTCACTCCTTATCTACCTCAGGCGACACTGCCCGCCCTCCTTAGCGATGGACAGCTTGTTGCTGGTATCTTGCGCGTCAACAAGAAGAACCGCAGTGACGCCTACGTTACCACTACCGACCTTGATGCTGACATCTTCATTTGCGGCAGCAAAGACAGGAACCGAGCACTTGAGGGTGACTTGGTCGCCGTCGAACTCTTGGATGTTGACGAGGTGTGGGGACAGAAGCGTGAGAAAGAAGAGAAGAAGAAGAGAAAAGACAATGCTGGTCCTAGTGGGAGCAACATTGCTGTCAACGACGCTACCACTCAGCCTGAGACTGGCGGTGAAGGCGGTATTCGGCGCCGCGGCAGTTTGCGTCAACGTCCTACGCAAAAGAAGAACGATGATGTCGAAGTCGAAGGCCAGAGTCTGCTTCTGATGGAGGAGGAAGAAATCAATGATGAGCAAAAGCCTCTGTATGCAGGTCACATTGTCGCTGTCATTGAACGAGTGGCCGGTCAGATGTTCTCCGGGTGAGTGTGACTTCTTGCATGGGCTGAGTTATGGCTAACGCATTGTCAGTACGTTGGGACTTTTGCGCCCAAGTAGCCAGGCTACCAAGGAAAAACAAGAAGCCGAGCGTGCTGCCCGCGAGGGTGGCACCGTCCGTACTCAGGAGCCCCGTCAACAAGACAAACCGAAGATTGTCTGGTTCAAGCCTACGGACAAGCGCGTACCCTTGATCGCTATTCCCACAGAACAAGCCCCCCGTGACTTCGTCGAGAAACATCAAGACTATGCCAACCGGATCTTTGTGGCCTGCATCAAGCGATGGCCGATTACCTCTTTGCATCCGTTCGGGACGCTGGTCGAACAGCTTGGTGAGATGGGTGACCTTAAGGTGGAAACCGATGCTCTTCTGCGAGACAACAATTTCGGTCCCGATGATTTCTCAGATGCTGTCATCAAGAATGTCGGATTCGAAGACTGGTCCGTGGCCAAGGACGGAGAGTCGGCGCTTGAGAATCGCCGTGACTTCCGCAGCGAGCAGACCTTCACGATTGACCCCAACGGATCGAAGGAATTGGATGATGCAATCCACTTCAAGTACTTGGACGATGGCCGCGTGGAGATTGGCTTCCACGTTGCGGACGTAGCTCACTTTATCAAAGCGAACTCACTTGTCGACCGTGAAGCGAAGAAGCGTGGCACGGCGGTTTACCTTATGAACCGCACCGTCAACATGCTTCCACCGCGTCTATCTCAGGACATCTGTTGCTTGGGCCCCGGCGAGGAGCGCTACACTGTCAGTGTGGTCTTCAAGGTTGACCCGAGTTCTGGGCGTGTCTACGAAGACGAGACCTGGATCGGCAAATCCATCATCAAGAGCTCCGGTAAGCTGTCCTACGAAGAAGTCGATGCTGTTATCAACGGCAACGCTTCGGAAGTATCAGAAGGTCGTGCCAAGGACATTAGGATGCTCCACCATGTCACTCAGAAGTTTCGGGAGGCACGCTTGGGCGACCGTAGTACGGATATCCCATCTCTTCGTTTGCTGCACCAACTCGACGACGAGAATGTTCCCGTTGAGGCCAACATCTTTGATTCATCCCCTTCACACGAATGCATTGAGGAGCTCAGCCACATGACGAATGCTTTCGTCGCTAAGCAGATCATTGCCGGCCTTCCGGAGAAGGCTCTGCTCCGACGACAGGCCCCGCCTAACCCCCGCCGTCTCCAGACGATCGCTGAGCGGATGAACGCCATCGGCTACCCTATCGACACCACTAGCAGTGGTAGTGTGCAGAATAGTCTGTTCCAGGTCGATGATGCGGACATCCGGAAGGGTCTGGAGACGTTAGTCATCAAGTCGATGAGCCGTGCCAAATATATCGTGGCTGGGAAGCATACGGAAGATCAGCATGCTCACTACGCTCTGAACCTTCCTTTGTACACACACTTCACCAACCCTTCCCGGCGATACGCAGACATCATCGTTCATCGCCAGCTGGAGGCCGCTTTGTCCAATGGTGCCATTGACTTTACTGAAGATATCGAAGCTCTGGCGAAGACCGCCGAAATGTGCAATACCAAGAAAGACTCTGCTCATGCTGCTCAAGAACAGAGCGTGCATATCGAGGCCTGCCGCAGCATGGACAAGATGCGGCAAGAGCTTGGTGGTGACCTGATCAGCGAAGGCATCGTTCTTTGCGTGTACGAGTCGGCTTTCGATGTCCTCATTCCCGAGTTTGGATTTGAGAAGCGCGTGCATTGCGATCAGCTTCCGTTGAAGAAGGCTGAATTCGACAAGAACAAGCGCCTTCTCGAGCTCTACTGGGAGAAGGGTGTCCCTTCGTCAGCGTACATTCCGGAAGATGAGAGGCCGAAGCATGGCTCTATTCGTGCTGCTAACGCAGTTGCTGCCGCCCGTGACGCGGAAGCTGCTAAGCAGCGTGCCAAGGAGCAGGAAGAAGCTCAGCGTAGGCAAATGGACACCGGAGCACGTGACGATGACGCACTGTTTGACGATGACGATGATGATGACTCGAGCGATCTCACTGGTGCCATGGCTGGTGTCTCATTGAACACCGGAGCAGACCGCCCCACGCAGAGCATGCCTCCATCGCCAACCAGGAATGGTCTCGAATCAAGTCGCTACGCTCCGCACCGCGTGAAGTCCGACTCGAAGCTTGCACAGAGTGCTAGCGAATCTCCTGAAGCCAAGATCACCAACAAGGAGAAGTATTTGAGCTGGTTCACTTTGCGCGAGGAGAACGGAGACTACATCCAAGATGTGCGGGAGATGACACGCGTGCCAATCATCCTTAAGACGGATCTGTCTAAGAGCCCGCCGTAAGTACAAACGCTCATTCTTGTTTGCAGCAATGCTAACCTTGTGATAGATGCTTGACCATCCGATCCCTCAACCCATACGCCCTTTGAGAGCCTCAGCCGCGAAGTTTTCTTCGCGTCTTGCTTGGCTCCCCTATCACCGTCCTTGCCCTACGCCCCAGCCTCAGCGCCCTGCGATGCTTCAAGAATCGTTGCGTCCGGAGACCTATTACGCCACACGGTTGACGGATTTCCTTTTCCATTTCATAATCCATTGATCCATTGCCACGCTGTTAGTTCTCTGGAGGATTTGTGTACACAGAAATTGCATGGCACATGATATATTAGCACAGATGGAGTGGGACGGCAGAACGGACGGACATGTATTGTTTGGTGTGCAGTAGTCTAAAGTAACGAGTTTGAATATCTTAGTCTAGTAGGAACCCTAGTGTGGGGGAGATGGGGATGGTATATTAATGTGGTCGAGGGGCGGAGGTGTCTTTGGTAGAGGTCAATATTGCCGTTAATCGTTGTCCATGTGCCTAGCGTAGCCCCGAATGCAGTATTCACCCCTTCATTAATCGTTGTTTCGGTCCGCACAAGCCTCCTGGGGGAGGCTAAGAGCGCTGAGCCGCCGACATGTTGTGTTGACAGACATTAGTGCGTGGGTGTGCCTGAGTGTTATTGCGCGGATTGGTCACACTCCGAGAAACAACACAATGGGTGGAACTCTTTCCGGTGGATCTAACCTTGGCTTGAGCGGAAGCGCGATGGTGTGTTTACCCACTTGATGCCTTGGAACACACTTGCCGGTATCCGGACAAGGAGGCGCAAAGCACGGGAGGACGGTTACAGGCGTTAGTGAGACTCGGCAGACAGATCTGTGACTTTTTGCAAACTATTGGAACAGCTGCCCCCGTCGGGAATTCGTCGCATGGGAATTACAGGGCGTCGTGTGTAGAACATGTGGGTCACGCCGAGTCGGATAGAGTTGTGGTACACTCTGGGTGGACTAGCCACCATGCTTTTTTCCTCCCAACACCACATCACCAAGTGCTCACATACAGGGCGCGTTCAGGAATGCCTACGATGGCTTACTTGCTCAGAAATACGGCTGCTTTAGAGAACTAAATCTTGACGCGTTTTCGCAGAGACGTTGCCCCGACGTGGATTGGTGGAGATCTCGGGTTCCTTGGTGCGCGTAAAAGCGAACGCGTGAAGCCCTTCGGAAGCACGTCAAGCCGTGACCTCAACGTGCCACAAAGTGCTGTGGCTTGACCGGTAGCGCACCCTCCGCGCAGCGAAATGGAGAATGTTGCGACTTGAGGAGTTTCGTGTGAGGCCTAAGCGTCGCAGCACCCCAGACTTGGAACACTTGGCGTGTGCCATCACCCAGACCCCTCGCAGCAACGTGAACTCCATCAGCCACCGCCCAAGGGTTTCCAAGTCAATCCTTGCGGATCACAGTGATCCCTGGGCCAAGCCGAAAAGCTTGAGTGGACGCATATCTGGAAAGTGGACCAAGCGTGCGCGGATCGCTGCAGTCCGTCAGTCTCCCACGAGCTTGCATCCGTCCTCCGAATCTGCTCTGGCGTCTCAGGTGCAGCCCTCGAGTCGCACGGAGGGCTATAAGGTCCATTGGCGCCCGCCGTGTTTCTACAATCGTTTTCTGAGAGTCATCAGCTAGCAGAGGCCTTTCCATCCAGTACTCTTCCCTCTACCTAATACTCTTCCCGGTCTTTCACCTTCTCTTCTCTGTCCCTGGTTGGACTCAAGGAAATTTAATAAATCAAAGCGAGTCTTTGCTGGTTCCCATTCACTACTAAACTATACAACAACAAACACATCAACACATAATCCGACACGATGCCTAGCGTACGATCGATCATCAGTGGCCTTGTTGCCCTCGCCCCTCTTGTGGCTGCCGCCCCGGCTGGTATCGTCGCCCGTCAGGAGTCTAGCTCTTCAGCTGCCTCGGAAGCTACCTCTTCTGCTGAATCGAAGGCTACTGCTTCTGCTACCGCTTCCGCTGCCGCTTCAGCAACTTCTTCTACAGCGGCTGCCCCGGCTGCTAGCGGTTCGGCTGCCCCAGCTGCAGGAGGTGCCCTGACCGATGTGGACATCCTTCAATTGTAAGTAGGACTCAACACTATAAGCAACAGACCAGGAAGCTTACCAATGTCAGTGCTCTCACCGCAGAGCACCTTGAGTCTACATTCTATTCGCAAGGCTTCGCCAAATTCCCCATGAGTGATTTCATGGCCCTCGGTCTGTCCGAGTCACAAATCAAGTCTCTCATGGGCGTTGGCCAGACCGAAGCTACGCACGTTACCACCCTCCAGGCCGCCATCGCTGGCGCAGGAGCCAAGCCCGTCGAGCCCTGCAACTACAACTTCGACGCTGCCCTTAAGGATGCGAAGACCATGGTCGCGACCGCCCGTGTCCTCGAGGCCGTCGGCGTCTCCGCCTACCTGGGTGCTGCTCCTCTCGTCAACTCCTCGGATGTCCTCACCGCCGCTGCTACCATTGTCACTGTCGAATCCCGCCACCAAGCTTTCATCCGCATGGCCTCTGGCGCCGAGCCCGTTCCCGCTGCGTTCGACACGCCCCTCGGCCCCCGCGCTGTCTTCACCCTCGCCGCGCAGTTCATCAACTCCTGCCCCCAGGGTTCCAACCTGAACATCCAGCCCTTCCCGTCCATTGCGCTCCAGAACCCTGAGCAGGCCGCCGTCGGCTCCAACCTCAAGCTCGCGGACACGAACAACCCCGCCGGCGCCCAGTTCTGCGCTTTCGTCGCTCCGTAAGTGATGCCTGTCTACTCTCTCAATGGCACATGTGCTAACTGAATGTAGCGGTGGCACCCAGTTCTCCGAGCTCTCTGGTGGCAACTGCGTGGTTCCCCAGAACCTTTCCGGCGAGGTCTACATGATGATCACCAAGACCAAGTCCGTCGCCGACGCCGAGGTGCTCGCCGGCCCTTCCGTCATCCAGCCCTCATAGATGCCTGCAATGCACCCACGATGAGCACCATCGTCGGTCATGGTCAGCCTACACGTGTGCATTCCTATCATCATTTCAAGATTGCGAGCGAGCGTTGAAGAGGTCGCAGGCCGGACGAGCTGGTTGGACAGGCGGCGCGGCGGTGCGTTGTACGATCTCCAAGATCCTCTTCACTTCAGTTGAAAATACAAGCGTTGATCATCATAATTGCATTTAGTGTTACGTTACGTTTTCTTTTCCTTGTGTTCTCGGATTACATGTGGATGACTCGCTTGAGAGTCGCGAAGCAGATACCCCAGAGTTATTGTTGGCGTTTTGTTCCTTTGTAAGTATACGATGGGGCCCTCTTCCGGGGAGGTAATAGGGGCAGAGAAGGGGACGGATGCGAAGGCCATAGTTTTAGCTAAATCGACTTTCATGAATTCCAGATGCTATGTTCGTATGAGTGACGCGACGTGAAGCGCAGTGGCGACGACGAGAGCGCTAAGCGTTACGAAAAGAAAATGAAGGGATCAGATGGCGTGGTGTCAGGTCGCGTTCGATCCAACTGCAAGTGTTTCGCATGCGCGGTGCCTTATGCGGCAGACCTTGCGAGACCCATGGCATGTGACTCGCTGCATGTCGGACCGAGACGTGGCCCCCTACAATGGGGTTCTTGGCAGTAAGACTTTCATAAACGTCCGGCTCAATGAGCGCACGCTACGATGAGTCGAAGCACCATTGCCAAGCAGGAAATTTTCCTGTACGCTGCATGGGGAATGTGAAGAACGATCGTCCGCCCTTTTCTTGCCATATCCATCAAATGGTTTAGTTGGCTAAATGGTGCGGATGTTCTTCCTGGAGCATCGCTTACGGGGCGGAACTTGGCCGCTTGTGGGGTTGGGTCGACGGCATAGTTCGCCATAGGCTTGGTCTGCATCTTTCATCCTTCCACAGCCTTGTCTGCCCTCTATGAGTCAATGGACCTGCATTAGAGATCTATTCCATCTGCATTGAATAGAACATATAATGTGGTAGAGCCAAAGACTTCGAGTATCAATACTCAAGGTTTACACAGTTGTGGAGAAAGAGCTAGGAAGAATACCACAAGCCCAAACCGGCGACTAGATCGTTTGCTATTGCACGCTCCATATTGCAGACACGTCCCCATCATTAACGCCTGCAATACCGAACCTTCAAAGCCTAGCCGCAACAATGGCATTCCATCAGAACGGCGGTTCGTCGACTTACGTCATGGACCCCCCGGCCGTCGAACTCGACAATGTCTCACACTACATATCCCAGCCCAGCAATGCGAAACTGCCGACAACCCAGCCGGCCAGCATCGACACTGATACAGTGAACGCCAATGATGATCCGGTCGACAGCTTGCCTTCGCCGACGACGCAGGCGGATGCGAAGTTGGAGCGGTGGAATGCGCCGAGAAGGAATTTGTATAGGACGTCGGCGGCATTTTGGAGCTTTATTGTCATGGGAGCGAACGATGCTGCTTATGGTGTAAGTTTCTGATATGTCACCGTGTGAGGAAGAACGGGAGCTGACTTTTGCCTAGGCACTAATTCCATATGTACGGCTCTGCAAAGACTGGCGATGTGGAAGAACATGCTTGCTGACGATGTTTTGTAGCTGCAAGAATACTACAACCTCACCTTTGTGGTAATCTCGCTCGTGTTCCTTTCGCCGTTAGTTGGTACGTAGCCACTTCGCTTGCACTGCTTTGTCTAACCTTCGCGGCGATGCACAGGGTACACTGCGTCGGCGCTGCTCAACAACGCCATCCATCTGAAGTTCGGCCAAAGGGGCGTCGCTCTTTTCTCGCCAGGATGTCATATCATTGCCTATGTCGTCATTGCTGTCCATCCTCCATACCCTGTTCTCGTGGTCGTCTTCATGCTCGCTGGATTCGGCAATGGTTTGGCTGATGCAGCATGGAACGCTTGTAAGCCACTTCACTTCGACCTGATTTCTCGATGAACGCGTTGTAACGATAATGACAGGGATCGGCAACATGGCCAACGCCAACGAAGTGCTCGGCTTCCTGCACGGCTTCTACGGCCTGGGCGCTGTTCTCTCGCCGCTCATCGCCACGACAATGATCACCAAGGGCCAGCGACTGCCATGGTACACCTTCTACTACGTCATGGTAAGTACCTGTCTGCATCCTCATCTTCCATTCTGCCAAAGCATCGACTAAAATAATGGTAATAGATCGGCCTGGCAGTCGTCGAACTGGTTACGTCGGCTGCCGCATTTTGGTCTGCGACGGGCGCCGTTTTCCGAGCGAACAACGAGCGCACGTCCGATAGCAAGGGCAGCCGCATGAAGGAGGCCTTGATACGCATGCCTTATGCCCGTATCACCTGGATCTGCGCCATCTTCCTCCTGGGCTATGTCGGTGTCGAGGTTGCCCTCGGTGGCTGGATCGTCAAGTTTATGCTCGAGGTTCGCAAAGGAGGGGACTTTGCGAGCGGTATGGTGGCTACCGGCTACTGGATGGGCATCACAGTCGGAAGGGTCATTTTGGGATTCGTCACGCCGCGGATTGGGGAGAAGTTGGCGATCGCGGTAAGTCCTTTTGTTTTGAGTTGGGCGTGTATCGTCGGGAATATTGTGCTGATGTTCGCTTTCTCAGATCTATCTCGCCCTCACCATGGCCCTCGAACTCGTTTTCTGGCTCGTCCCGCAATTCTACGTCTCCGCCGTCGCCGTATCATTCCAAGGCTTCCTTATGGGTCCCTTGTTCCCTGCTGCAATCGTCGTTGCTACGAAACTGCTTCCGAAGCATCTGCATGTCAGTGCGATTGGTTTTGCGGCTGCCTTTGGGGGCTCCGGAGCTGCGGTCTTTCCGTTCGCCGTGGGAGCCATTGCTCAGGCGAAGGGGGTGAAGGTGCTCCAGCCGATTGTGTTAGCTCTCTTGGCGCTTATTTTAGCGCTATGGCTGTGCTTGCCGAGGATTAGGAGGAAGACAGAGTGAGGAGGTGAGTGGCAAAGGAATTGTGCGGGAAAAAAAAATCGCTGTTTAATCGCGATTGACCTCGGGAATGGGTGAAGTGCATGGAAGTACACAAGTCAACTGAGGACAGCACAGCCAGAGAAGGTAGCTGCGAAGGAGTAAATTACATCGACCTCGATGTCTTTGCTAGGTAGCTGAGAAAGTAAGATGTCACGTTTCTTGGTGTGTATGAGTGTAGGTGTTCTCGGTTGTCCGAAGTGCACGGGCCTTCGATGTTCACGTCATCCGCTAAACATTAACGCGCGTGGATACGTCGCTCCTTAACTCTCTCGACCTCTTAACCCTTTCAGCGACATTAACGTTCTTGGCTCGGCTTATCGCCTCGCATCCAGTATTCTGCGGATTCTGGTCGAACGGCCGCGACCTTCGGTCGCCCGTATAGGAAGTGCAGATAATTGGAGGTGGCAAAGCTCAGGGCATGTCCCATGTCAACATTCGCAGTCCGGCACAAGGGAGAACAGTCAGCCATTGCAGCTAATCCTATCAGAATACTCTCACGCTTGATCGTTGTGTCAAAGATATCTATGCGTTATGAGCAAGCTTGGTGCGCATCACAGCCTGCTAAGCCTCTGGATGGGCGCAGTAACCCGGCCAAGAACTGTCGTCCACATCCATCATGTGGTTCTGTTCTCCACGTCGAGGAACAGAGTTCCTGAAAATAAGAGATGCAGTAAGGCAGAGATCGAAAAGCTGCGAGACCTTGACCGGAAACACGTATCTATACAGCATGTGTACAACCTAGAGGCTCAGTTCCCAGGGCGAACTTTCGTTGCCATATTCTCAAAAGCCAGTAAACTCCGGAAACCTAATCGGACTCTTATGCCACTATGGTCATCTGAGGAGGATCAAACGCTTCGTGACGCCAGACTTGCTGGCGAGGAATGGCACTCAATTCAGAAGAAAATGCCGCATCGCTCTATTGACAGTTTAAGGAACCGTTGGTATCACCATAGCTCACCCGGGGCCAAGGCAAGAAAGGTAGTGCTGCGAGACAGTGAGCCATACGGGCCCGAAGAGACAAGTGAGATCATACGGCTGCGAGATGGCTTGAAGTTGACATGGAAAGAGGTCGGAGAGAGGCTTCGACGAGGCAATACCTCGGTGCGAAACCGTTATTGCTCCGTTGTCCCGCCTGAAAGGCGCACGGCGATCCGACCCAGAACAGACTTCCACTTCTGGAAATCAGAAGAAGTCTCGACCTTAGAGGAGATGAGAAGAGGCAGAAAGCCTCTTCGAGAAATTAGCAAAGCCTTCAATCGGTCTGTATCAGGCGTTCACCGGAAATTGACCAATTTAGACAGCATACGCGAGGCTCATTTGTTAAGAAAGGCATGGACCGTAGAGGAGGACGCCATTCTTGAAGCAGCAGTGAAGGAAGGCATTCGTATGAACCAGCTCAAATCCAGACTGCCTGCTAGGAGCAAAGTAGCTATATACCATCGAAAAACAGTGATACGACGGAAACATAACGAGTTATCACCGCCCAGATGGACCACGACCGAAGACGCTGTCGTTTCGGCAGCAGTGCAAGAAGGCCTTGAAGTAGAGCACAGCCAGCGCAAGCCCTCGCAGAAGTCCAGTAGCTACATATCAACTCATGAACCGAAAATTGAAGCCTAGAAAAGCATATCTTAAGACTGCTTAAGCGTTTTCAAGGGGCACGGTTGATCTTTACATGCGCATCGATATCACCTGGCTGGATTTCCTACAAATCTTCCATGTGGTTCACTGCGAAGTTGTAGGCACCAACTACTTAATCCCACAAGATTCTTCGGCATCCTCTACTACCAAGCTCGCTCCATCTTTGTCTTGCACCCATTGGAAATCACGGGGTGAAGCACGATGCGCCATGGAAGATCATCCGCTCCTTCCTATTCTGATATCGGGTATGCTGCAAGACGAACAGCGGCACGCCGTGCATGAAGATCCGCTGGGCACGATTTGTCTGCTTCTCAAGCCAGCGTGCGATGAACATCAATCGTATCCATGAATTCCAATTAGGATTGATGGCCGAGGTTTTTCCTATCATCACGCATGATCTCCAGGCGTTCGGCTTCGAATGTCACTCAACAAACGGTGCAGCGCTTAGCGTCATCCACCACGAGCGAGCAAGGATTCGTACCGCCGAGAACTCTGCACTCGCGGCATTTGGGTACGATCCGATGCGCAGCTTGGTCGTTAAGTACTCTTGTAACTACGCTCGAGATCCGAAGATAACCAGCACTCGCGTGAGTCCAAGATCTTTACAACAGTTGACAAGAAATGTAACGCGACAAACAACGCGAGCAAAATGGAGCCAAACCGGCGCTCAGCGGCCGACCGCCAAGTGACAGACACTCAGCGAATCGCAACACTCTTCGGTCATTAGCGTTCAATTGGGGTCAAGGTGGTCACGAAAGAGTGAGTATCGGGACGTGAAGACGGATGATGTTTCGGCCTGGCCGAGAACGAGGCGTAGCTTTGTACCGCCGGATCAGCGCGCGACTAACGCCGTCAGATTTTGGAGAGTCTTCTCTGGGGGGACACGACCAATTGCTTTGGGGACGGGAAGTGCAGACCAGGATGTGAAAAATCACGAGTGGAGATAGTGGCCCCAGGAGATGCGGGGCCCTCCGAACAGTAACAGCACGCGAACATGATTCCGCGCCCGAGGCTTCCACGAGGAGAATGATGTCGCATTCGCGACGACCACAAGCACGGATATGCAGGGCGAACTGGGAAAAGCTCCGGCGAGCGTACACGCGCAACCAGGGTTTCTTGCATCGCCCACGAACGCGGGATGGGTGACGGCCATAAGAACCTTGCAACACTTGGAGCGCGGCTCCACTGATTGTGAAGAACCCTCGACCCATGACCACATGCTAACCCCAGAGACTGCTTTATCGAGCGTGCACGCGCAGTTTTCTTCCTCTCAAGCTTTCGGGCACTGGCTACACGAGGTTTGCCATCCTTTCGACCCATAGCAGTGCCCCTGCGACCCGAACAGAACCTACATCCCTAATCGATCGCAACACATGCAATTCGTCGCAAGGTTCTTCTGCCTTCTTCTCAAAGACATTCGCTGATTTCTTCGGCGTTGGAACCGGGATTCATTTGCAATGGCTTCTACTGGGATCGACTATGCAAGTCCACACGCCTACGAGAAAACGGTCACGGTCGACCCGGAGAAGAACAACGTACCTGGCGAGAATCGCCGTAACTCCATTGCGGTGTCTGTAAAGACGATCCGCGATTCGACGCACCGCAAGCTCAAGCCCCGCCATATCCAGCTCATTGGTATCGGAGGTACCATTGGGACGGCTCTTTACGTCCAGATTGGCAAGGGGCTGATGAATGGCGGACCCGCGAGTTTGTTCCTCGCGTTCTCGATATGGTATGTTCAGCACGGCTGTCGCATATACGTACTGCAACTTTGAAGCATTGCGCCGAAGAGGTACTTGCATCCAGGCTAACAATGGTTCCAGGTGCACTTTTATCCTCGCCGTTACCTTATGTGAGCTTTCCCAACGCAACATGCTCAAGCGCACCCACATACAAGTTTCCTTAAACTGCCCAATGCGTCATATATAGCTGGACTGATATCTTATGATAGGCATGGCTGAAATGGTGTCGTACCTGCCTATCTCCTCTCCCTTCATCCGGTTCGCTGGTCGCTACGTCGACGAGGCGTTCGGGTTCGCTGCGGGATGGAACTTCTTCATTTTCGAAGCCGCTCTCGTGCCTTTCGAGATAGTCGCATGCAACCTCATTATCCACTTCTGGTCCGATATCGTGCCCACTGGTGCTGTCATCGCAATCATCTTGTTCCTCTATGCGTACGTAGACCGCTTGCCCTTCAAGAGGGCTACGTACTAACCACCTACCAGCTTGATCAACCTTCTCGCAGTGAAATGGTACGGCGAGACCGAGTTCTGGGCCGCTCTTGGAAAAGGCAAGTCTCCTCTCATTGCCCATCAAACTAGACGCCGTGCTCACCACACGTCCACGAGCAGTGTTGCTCATCATCGGACTCATCATCTTCACCTTCATCTCCATGCTCGGCGGCAACCCGGTCCACGACCGCTACGGCTTCCGCTACTGGAAGCACCCCGGCGCCTTCGCCGAGCTCTACCGCCCCGGCGCCCTCGGCCGCTTCCTCGGCTTCCTGCAATGCCTCATCCAAGCCTCCTTCACCATCGCCGGCCCCGACTACGTCTCCATGGCCGCCGGCGAAGCCGAGAACCCACGCAAAGTCATGCCGCGCGCGTACAAAGCCGTCTTCTACCGGCTCACCGCCTTCTTCGTGCTCGGCAGCCTCTGCGTGGGCATCAACGTGCCGTACGACGACGACGAGCTGGCCGACGCGTTCCGCGAGGGCAAGCCCGGCGCGGCCGCGAGCCCGTACGTGGTGGCCATGAACCGGCTGGGCATCGAGGGGCTCCCGCACGTCGTCAACGCCATGGTGCTCGGCGCCGCCTTCTCCGCCGGCAACTCGTACGTGTACTGCGCGTCGCGGTCGCTGTACGGGCTCGCGCTCGAGGGGAAAGCGCCGGCGCTCCTGACGCGCTGCACGCGCAACGGCGTCCCCGTGTACTGCGTGGCCGCCGTGCTGGCCTTTGCGTGCCTGGCGTTCCTGAATCTGGGGAACAATTCCGCCGTCGTGCTCGACTGGTTCGTTGCGCTCGTCACGGCGTCGCAGCTCATCAACTTCAGCGTCATGTCCGCCACGTTCCTCGCGTTCTACAGGGCGTGCGGCGCGCAGGGCGTCGATAGGGACAGCCTGCCGTTCAAGGCCCCGCTCATGCCGGGCGCGGCGTGGTACGGGCTCGCGGGGACGTTCGTCATGGCGTTCGTGGGCGGGTACACCGTCTTCCTCGATGGGAAGTGGAACGTGCCTGATTTCCTGTTTGCGTGAGTTCCACACCGTCCCCTTCTCTCAGAATAAGCATCGGAAGAGGCGGGCTGACGCGCATAATAGGTACATGATGATTTTCATCTTCCCGGTGTTGTATCTCGGTTGGAAGGTTGTCAAGAAGACCAAGTATAAGAAAGCGCATGAGATCGATTTGCAGGAGGATCTCGAGGAGATTGAGGAGTATACGAGGGAGTTTGTGGAGGTGGAAGATCAGAATGTGTTTAACCAGTGGATGGACAAGGTTTTTGGGTGAGGTGTAGATGGCGAAGGGTTTCTGCGCCATGCATGCATCTTGTACAGTAGGCGGGTACAATCTACAGTGACGGTATAGGAGCGGGATAAGCGGTCCAGCATAGACAACATCTTCCATAGCAATAGCCATGCTTTCATTTCCCTCTACCTCTCAAGCACATCAACTGCCTCGGCAATAGACTTGTCAGAGTCGCTGCCCAGCTGTCTTGAAGGGAGCATGACATGTCCAGGGCCGCAAGTACGTGCGGCAACTACAGTAAACATTGTTGGGTCAAGGCCTATACCTCTAGATATGCTAGCTATAGTTAACGGCAAGACCTCGCTTTGCTATTTCGCTAGCTCCTCACATCAACACCTGCATCCCATGCTCTTCTTATACGTCGCGATCCATCCCTTCTCCACCCTCTACCTCTTGCAGCAGGCAAAGGGGAAAACCGTCCACCTCTCCACAAGCGCAACCCTCCCCGTATCACCCCTAGGGCAACGCAGCCCCTACCTCCGCGCACCCCTCTTCTGCGCCCTCAACGCCCCCAGTACGCCCTGTCTCCCCTCTCTTCTCCCCGTCTCCCCAACCACAAACCGCACAAAATCCCTATGAATCCAATAACTACTATGCGCCCCCAGCATCGTAATATACTGGCTCACACCCCCGCCATACTGGAGGAAGAAGTCCACCTGCCCATTATCGTTGAGCAGAAACGCGCGCTTCTCCGCAATCTCCTCGCGCGAGAAATTGTGCGTTTCGAGTTCGACGTTGGATGGGAGGCGGATGGTAGCGGGGCGGTCGGGACCGTTATGCAAACGGTTGGCTGGTTGAGAGCGGAACGGGTTGGGGAAGGCGAAGAGGGGGCGCGAAGCCGAGGGGATGATGGCGGGTTTGAGGGTCGCGGCGTAGGCGGCGTCGATGGTGGCGTTGAGCTCGTACGCCACGGGGTCGTACACGTTGACGACGTTGTAGATGTTGTCGACGGCGAGGCAGCCGTAGGTGCCTTGGGTGCCTGCGACACCGGGCGTTGCGTACGAGTCTGCGCCTGGTTTCTCCTTGTCGCGGCGCGGAAGGAGCGTTGCGTTTTTGATCAACAGGAATAGGGCTACAGGGCTGCCGCAGACGAACAGGTTCGAGGTATTGAAGATGAAGTGGTTTTTGGGGATGTCTCCTTCGGGGCAGGTTGGATCGGCAAAGCGAGGGTTTACAACAGTAGGTTGGTCGGAGAGGATGTCCACGGCCATGACAGAACCGAGGGAGTGGGCGATGATGTGAACGCGGCCCCACTCGGAGAAGCCGGGGTTGTTCTGGCACCATAAACGGTAAATACGGTTTGCTTCTTGGATGCATGCCGAAATCATTTTTGGGTGATGTTCTTGGGAAAGGTAGTACGGGACGTCGAGCATGACATCTGACACGATACCGCGGACCGAAGGGAGCGTGTCAGGCGTGATATCTTTGAGGCTGTATTTGTTGACAGCGGGATCTTCCACTTCGGCGGGGCCGGTGACTTCACTCTCAAGAGGGATCCGGAGACGCCAATTCACCTTTTACAGAAGAGTCAGCGTACAAACATGACATACTCGCAAGCGACGCGGAAAAACCAAAATCAACGCTAGGCTAGCGTGCAGTTTTACGTTCCCAGGTGTTGTGTAATAGATCCTGGAGTAAGACAGGGTAGAGTTCGTCCCTACTGGGATCGGACGTACGTGATACATACTGGAAGCACCATGATCCCGCCCATGTCCTTGCGAAAATTCCGCTTGACCTCATTGTCCCCTAATTCGACATTGATCTCTCTCCTGAATGCATTGATAGCATGTGTGAAGTGAAAGGTTTCCACCCTTTCTGATAGCTTTTGGCCAATCCCATGTATGACCAGCACAAGGTCAGTAACTTGCGGTCGATCCGCAAGTGCAAGGACCGGATCCGATCTCTGCCTCTGAAACGGTGGAGCACCAGCTTCTGAGGTTGACACGCCGTGCTGGGCCATCCGAGTCATGACAGTCTTTTTGGGCGGATACAGCTTATCCCACGCCGCCTGATCGAAACCTCGTACAACAGGAATGCCAATGCGTCTTCCCTTGCGGATATAATTGGCAAGCGGTCGTCTGCCGTAGTAATCGGAGGGTTGAAGACTGGGCCGTAAGATGTAAGCCTCTTTGTCGGTTGCATATATGACGCCTGCAGAGCGATACAGGTTTTTGCGTCCTCCGTGGCCATAATCGCTGTCCCCTGCAGCCTTGTTATCCGGTCCGTCGGGGCCTGTGGAGATGTCGATCATGTCACATGCATGCTCCAGGATGGTGCGACGCTCTTTCTCAGCGTCTAGAGGCTCTTCGGCTAGGGTATTTTGCATCAGACCTGTGGTGGACGACATCTGGTTGGAAGTGGACGGTCGACTCTCTACTTGCTTAGGTTTCTCAGGCCAAAGTCTGTGGAGTATTTTCATCTCGCCCAATGCACCAACCTCGACGGCGCTGTTAAGCTCATCCATCCAGGTTTCTGTCCACGGCTTGAGCTCTAAATAGCCGACTTCGAGCATATTCGCAACTTGGACTTCAACAGGCATCATCGTGTCCTTGTAGAACCACGTGCCGCGTACAACTTGGGCGACGTCGTTGACAGGCACCCAGTAGGTAGGTTCCATTCGTATCGACTCGGCGTCCATTGCGACGTGGTGGAGTCGCGATACTCCCACTGGCACTTTTGCCGAAGGCCCGGCAGGCTTCTGTGGCCTGCGAGTCGGGCCCCTGTCCTTAATCCCAGGTAGAGCGGATTCCATATCTTCATCCCACTTGTAGCTGTCCGTCACCTGGGGCGCCGGCGGTCTGTGGGCCTCGACGGAGCCGGTCCTCCGCGTACCTGAAGTGGTTCCCCGCGATGGCAGCCGAGTAAACGGCATTCCACTCGTCGCAGTCTCTGACCGCGGCGAGCCCTCTGTAGAATCTAATGCTAGCGCACGCAGCGAGCCACCAAGGGTGGCTGCATGCGGGCCACTGCTTGAGCTTGCGCTGTTGTTCTCTCCTACGTCCAAGGAGCGCGAGAGCCCGCCCATGCTCGACGGCCGTGCAGGTGGTATATCCTTTCCCCGAGGCGTGCCCAGCGTCTCCTCTCCAGATGCGCTTCCACCTCGTTTCCGCTTCAGTCGCATGACGGCAGGGTATGTAGGCGTCTCCGTGGTAGGTGTAGCAGGCACGTCGGCACTCCTCCTCTTCTCTCCCAGCTCTTCATTGTGCTTCAATATCTTCTTCCGGAGTTCTAGCCACGTCGCGTTTATCGCCTCGTTGTCGTACTGAGAGAAGGGCCTCGGCGGCTGCTTGCGCGCGGTCGAGCCCGTAGCGGGCGGCGGAAGCGGCGAGAGCGGATCATCGATAGCGAGCGGCGAAGTGTAGAAGTAGCGCACCGGGATCGCAGGCGGAGCTTCGGTATTGTGCAGCACCTCGCGGATGTACAGATTCGCAGCGGACGACATGGTCCGGCGGGCGCTGTAATGTATATCCTGCGTGCCGTACGGCGAGAGAATGTCGACGAATAGGTCGATGTGGCGGGGTCGGGTCGAAGGTCCTACGCACGGTAGCTATATATATTGCCACTCTTCATGGTACGCTTATATCATATAGCAAGTTGAAGTGTGTCTCCATGCTGAACGCTAGGGCGACGGTGCTGCAGACGAAGGTTGACTGGCGTAGGCACCCTTAAATGGTGACAGAGATGTGAGGTGTAGCTGTCGGTGCGAGCCGGCAGTCGTTCTGTACTGTATACAATAAAGTCCACTGGGAATGTAAGTTGTGGTCTTATGACCCTCTAGTTATTGTATCATTTTTTGAATCCTCGACTGGACAAAGATGGGACACGTGACTACTTAATGACTTATCTACGCAAGCGCGCCAAGGTAAGCGCAACCACACCCGCACCCACGCCCAAGAGTACTCCTCTAGGCTTCAAGACACGTGCGCGAGGCGGCAATCTCGCGGGGATGATATGATTTGACGAGGGCATAGTGTTGAGGCAGTCGCCTTGGGGAAGGAACCATGGTACACGCGGGAAAGAGTGCATAAAGGCGCCCAGATTTTTCGCCGCATCCATCAACCCTACACCTTCCAAGTGCCCAAAAGTATGATGCCTCCAAGTTGTTGGGGTAAGCGTACCTGGGGTATTTGGCAGGAGCTGCCCTAGCCCTGTATAGGTGACCATCTCTCGCGACGGAGCGACCGGGGGAACAAGGGAGCCCAGCACCACCAACCGCAGCTGAGCCGGAGACCATAGTCAATCTTCGGAAGACACTGGAGGCCCGGGCCGCTAAGGTACTCGCCGATGCGCAGGTCATAGAAGAAGACACACCGCTTGGGGACGTAGTCGAGGATCGCCTACTTTGGTTCATGTGGGAACTTATGGACGATGTTATGAGGGAGTATGTAGTGTATGCAAGCAAGAAAGAGTCGGACAGCGTTTGTTATACGGTCCATATAGCTTGCGCGAAACTGCCGGAGCAGATCGTGCAGTACGCGATTGCGACACAGCTAATACAGCTCCTCCCAGCCCGCATGAGAAAACGCGTCGAAATCTGCTTCAGTGAAGCCCAACTCTCGAGATCGTTCCATGAGGCGGGCACGCCATCAGCGAGTACGGCACCGAATACACAATCCGAAGTGGACGTAGGCGCTCCACGACAGGACGGCCTCGACATGCCATTGTCTACAGAGCAGGGTCGGCGCTGTATGTAGTAGGTAGTCTCGGCCCATGATTCAGAAGTAAAGGCGGTAATGTCTTCGCGCTAAGAAATAAACACGTAGTCTACCTAAACATTGGTGCGCCCAGACGCATCAGGCTTCTCTGGGTATCCGCAGTTGAGTACCTCCCCGCTAAACTTTGGCGTTGAGCGCGCGTTCTACAGGAAACTAGCGACCTGGACCCGAAGCCTGACGCAACTCGCCTGGCCTCCGCTTAGATCTACCCTACCTAGGTAGACGCCTGCGCATGTGGCCGGACGAACTCAAGGGCTTGTCCAAAGCGTCGTCACAGGGAAGCATCACAAGAGAAGTGTGCGAGGATTTACGTTCATCATCTCGATTCAAATCGTATCTAATTATATACAGTGTAATGAGCTTTTCAACTTTGGATCGTGACGCTTTAGATAGCTTTCCACCAAACCCCTATCCTAGCCCAGCTTAACCGAACAGCGCATCTCCAAGGCGGATCGACACCGTCTTGGTCTGGCAGTAGTTCTCGAGCGCAGCCTCGCCCAACTCGCGACCGATACCCGACTCCTTGTAGCCACCGAAGGGTAGCTGCCAGTGAAGCGTGTTGTACGTGTTGACCCATACGGTTCCTGCGCGGAGATGGTTGGCGACATCGATCGCCGTGTTGAGGTTCTTGGTGTGGACGGCCGCGGCGAGACCGTACGTGGTGTTGTTACCGATCTTGATCACCTCCTCCTTGGTCTTGAACTTGGAGATTGTGCACACGGGGCCGAAGATCTCCTCCTGGACTATCTTCATGTCCTCGGTCACGTTGGAGAAGATGGTGGGCTCGATGAAGTAGCCCTTGTCGCCCTTGCGCTTGCCGCCCGTCTCGAGCTTTGCGCCAGCCTTCTTACCATCCTCGATGTAGCCCATGATGCGGTCGAATTGCAACTGGGACACTTGAGGGCCCTGGAAGGTCTCGTTGTGGAATGGGTCGCCGACATTGTTCTGTTGCGCGCGCTCCTTGAAGCGCTGGATGAACTGGTCGTAGATGGTATCTTGGACGTAGATACGCGATCCCGCGCAGCAACATTGTCCATGGTTGAAGAAAATACCGAAGTTGACCCACGATATGGCATTGTCAATGTCTGCGTCCTCGAAAACGATGTTGGGGCTCTTGCCGCCAAGCTCAAGCGTGACCTTCTTGAGGTTAGAGCCAGCAGCAGCCTTCATGATCTGTCGGCCAACGACAGTAGAGCCCGTGAAAGCGACCTTGTCGATGTCCATGTGCGAGGAGATGGCGGCACCCGCGACCTTGCCGAACCCGGAGAGAATGTTGATGACGCCTGGAGGGAAACCGGCCTCCTTGACCAGGCGGGCGGCAACAAGACCAGAGAGAGGGGTCTGTTCGGCAGTCTTGAGGACTACCGTGTTACCGCAGGCGATAGCAGGACCAATCTTCCATGACCACATGAGCAGAGGGAAGTTCCAGGGGATGATCTGACCGCAGACACCGATCTTGCGACATGTTAGCTTAACTCGTGCTGCAGATAGAGAACCTCTTACCGGCTCCTTCTTGACGTAGTTGAAGGTCTCGTGGTTGGTGTCGACGACCCTGCCCTCAATCTTATCGGCCCAACCACCGTAGTACTACTCGTGCGTTAGCGATGGACATGGAGAGCGCCGAACGCCATGCGAGAGGTGTGTCGCGTCAGCACCGGAACGTACCCTCAAGCAACCCGCAGCAGCGCCAACATCGCCCTTGGCCATGTTAATGGCCTTGCCGTTGTCCAGCGACTCAACCGCAGCGAGGAGATCGATATTCTTCTCGAACAGCTCGGCAAGCTTTACAAGCAGCCGTCCCCGATTCTCTGGCGTCTCCTTCCTCCAGGGGCCCTCGAAAGCTTTGCGAGCGGCAGAGACGGCAATGTCGACATCCTTCTCGGTGGCCTCGTGGACGGAGCAAATGACGCTCTCGTCGGTGGGATTGATGACCTCGAACGTCTTGCCGTCCACACCTTTTACGAATTCATTGTTGATGAACCTAATCTATTTGTCAGCCATTGACTGGGGGAAGGATGGATAGGGCCGAAGTGGCCCGGTAAGGAAGAGCTCACTCACAGTCCAGTAGGCTGCTCGTACTCGCCGCTGTGCGGCGTCTTGAGCGTGGTAGATGTCATGTTCACTTTTTTTGAATAGAAGCTGAAATCAATCCAAGGGTATCAAGTGAAGTAGAGAGTTGAAGTAAAGGAAAGGGCTTTGTGGCAAGTGAGGGGTAAGGACGGCTCCTCTTAAGTAGTGCGGCGATGATGGCATCGAGCACCAGCGGGCCCCCTGGCCGCCCAGAAGAGTACCATGAAGCAGGCCAGCGACCTCGGCCATCAGGAACCCCGTCGTCAGTACCGCCTGCAGCCTATCGCCGTCGTTGTTGTGGATGGATGAGAGCTTCTGCCCCGCACCTGCAACCAGTAGCTGCTACCCCTCTCCCCACACAGACCCCTAAATCCTGGAATGATCCCGCGCACGCGGAACAACAATTTTTGGTCGTTTAACCGACCGGGTTACAGCAAAGGGAAACCTGGGTGTCTATCTATCCTGTCGATTACGTCTGCACGGCGAAAATCTACAGCCCTCCATCACAATTCGCTCCAGCGCTTCAGACTGTGCAATGCCTCCGAACACGAACTAGATGTTCACGTAACCACGCTGGCAAGACCTTGGTGCCCATGCCCCCGTTCGGCTTCCATTCGAGCGAAGCGCAAAGCCCCGGACTTTGGCACTTCCATGCGCGGCTAACGAGCCCTAGCAAAACTCAAAACATCCAATCTAGCTCTAACTACGCCAAGCACGGCGGGTAGGCTTCATTTCAGCAGTCACTTGACATCAGGTGAGATCCCGTATACGCATCCATCCGAGCCACACAACGTCCCCGGAGCGCCGTGGGATGGAAGCTCCATTAGCCCACGTAGGTGCCGAATGCAGAGCTTCCGAAGAATCCAAACCCGTCTAAACTAGCAAACCTGGCCGGACTGCTCCGCACCAGAGGATGGCAAAACGTGCAGCGACCGGGCCTGGGGAAAGCGGAGTGGTCAGTGATCATCCAAGCCATTTTAGGTGCTGTGTGCCCAGTTGACTTCCGTTCGATTTCGACATTGTTCACTATGCACAACCCACGCAACGCGCAAACATGACACAAGTCAGAAGACTCTTTCACCACACCTCGCCTTTTGGACCACCCTGGGATCCATTTCGGGGAGACTGAGCGGCTGAAGATAAGAAGCATCTGACCATTGTTCGAAGGCCACATGGCACGAGAGTAGTATGCTTCTGATAGTGTAATAACCATTCCTTCCATTTGGGCTGCCTATTCCGGTCCCTGAGCGGTCTGTAAAGCGGGAAAGTAGATCTTATCGGATACTGTACATGCCGCGGGGCCTCTTGTCGTCGAAAGAAATACCTTCCGGGAAAACCGTTGCCCCGAACCAAAGAATCTAGAGAATGCAATTTGTGGAGCCCATACCCGAACCGCCCCCATATGATTCCGTGCTGGTCAAAACCACATTATAAGATGTGAAGCAAAGTAGTCGAAGTGCGAGATGTTTGAGGCTGGCCACGGAGCGGCTCAAAGCATCTGGTCTTCTTCCATGGTGTCCCCACCAGCGGCCTGAGGCGCGTCTCCGTTCGTTACCATGGCATCGTTGCTACCCTCGGCGGCAGGGAAGTAATCCTCCATTTCGGCGTCGAGCTCTTCCTGGGTCTTCTTCTTTTGGCGCTCACGTCCGCCGCGGCCGCGGCCACGGCCAGCTCCACGGCCACGCTCCCGACCCCCAACAGGGGCAGCCTTGGCGGCAGTCGCGGGCTTGGGTTTGTCGGCCTTCTTGGGCTGGCTGGAAACATGCTTAGTTTGGTCGAAATGGATGTTACATCGAATTACTTACGTGACGCGGTCTGCGATAGATGACTGTGGTTGGGCGGCTACAGTGGCCGCGCTGACGAGCACCTCAATCCGGATAGGCTTGTTATCGATTTTAACACCCTGAAGCGCGTTGGTGGCCTTAATAGCTTGCTCAGCCTTGTTGAAGATGACCGTGGCGCTTCCCAAGCTCTTGCCGTTAGGTCCATACTGAATCATAACGCGACGTGGCTTGCCGACGTTGACAACAGTCTGGAAGTAGTCCTAGAAGGCGCATTAGTTGTCGTCGCAGAGAAGTTTTCGAGTACGAGAAGCAAGTGAGCGAGTCCGGATCGGTAATGGATCGTGGGGCGGTTCCTATTCCAAGGGGGACGGCCGTGTAGCTCGTAAAGCAGATTATACGCCCAGAGTAACAGTGGATTTCCGTTCAGCGAGGCAGGAGCGTTGCTAGCGTTGAGCCTTGTGTACGAAAAGGGAGCTGAATGTGTTCGCATGCGACGATTTAGCTCTGATGCGCTTGGCTTCACCCACAGGCACGCGCTAAACCTCCTTTTGTGCGACAAGACTCGTAGCTGACCTGCACCGCTGATTTGACAGCCAGCTATGGGGTAGGCTGATCGCAAATGCGCTGCTGCCCTCGCTGAATCCAACTGCTTCGACAGGATGATACATTCTGACTTTCGTCTTCGCGACACGTGCGGGTGTTGCATGTTGCCAAGTCGTTATACCTGTTGTGTCCGCCAAACACAAGTTGGGTATGACTTATAGAAGCAAGCATGATGCGAACAACCCGTCTTTGCAGTGGAGCATAGAGCTCAGTTGGTCGGACTCGCGTGTGCTCGCAAATTCGACGAAAATACAGGTTCAAAGACCTTCCACGGTCTTACATACCTTGAGTTGAGACTCGTCAACGTCATACGGCTATGCAAAGTTAGCGGGCATCGAGTGAGTGGGGAAGGCGGCATACAAGATTGGAGATCATGATTTTGGTCTCACCGCCGGTAGGAGCAGCGGGAGCAGCGGGCGCAGCCTTGTTGGGCTTGGTCTGTTTTGTAGTCTTTGCGACGCCTCCGACAGGGGCTTCGACCCGGCGGCCCACTCCAGCGCGACGGTTGCCACGACCCCGGCGGTTGCTGCTGCGAGGGTTGGCCTTGAGGATGTCGTCGAGAGAAGAGTTAAGCTTGTCGGTCATTGTGGGCAAGAGAGAGGCGGGCGACGGGTGTTGGTGTGTAGAAGCGGCTGGCGCGGTAGACTGGGGCGAGAAGAGGATAGAGAGAAGGTGGTTGACGGAGCGCTGTTGAGTGGGTGGATGCACACAGCTGAAGAGGTCGCGACAACCAGAGCGGCGGCGTCGGGGGACGCGTAGTGATGCAGTAGGGGTGGAAGGCGTCCGAAGATGCTGAGTGGGAGAGCACAGTAAGCGCTTTGGATGCCGCGCACAAGTAAAAGTGGCTTTGGAGATGAAGAGAGACGGCGGTCGACGTGGAGGTGGCCGTCGAGAGTGTGGTATGAGCGGAGTCTGATCACGGAAGGGGCAGCAGGAGGCAGGACAAAGGCACGGGCCCTGACTCAGCCACACGTCTTGGCGGAAGCGCCGGCCCACGTCATTGGCTGTCGAGCGGCGCATCGTCGGGCAGGTGCGTACAGAGCATCGTGCCTGCCCACAGCTTCGCGACGTCAGTAGCTCCTGCTCTGCGGGAGTGCGCGATATGGACCAGTAGCAACATGGCCGTGACTCCGGTAAGCTTCCGTGATCACCCCTTCCGACATGGACATGCTGACCCCGACCAAGTGGCAGTTCAAGTTCTTCGACGTCTCGCAGATCAAGCTCCCCGACGACGAGAGCTCATTCCTCTCCGAGGTAGGATGCAGCCACACCCCACACTCACATATGTCTTCTAACTTACCACAGCCTGGAAGCATCACTTCGGCAGTGTCGGGCTCGGAAAGCATCTTCTTCGGCAGCGCAGATGGCGTCGTACGCATCGTCTCGCAGGCCTTCAAGGTCGTGCGCTCATTCAAGGCACATGACACGGGTGCCATCACCCACATGAAGCAGATCCCGGGGACTGCAATGCTGGTCACAATAGCCGAGGATCTGTCCCACGAACCGGTGCTGAAGGTGTGGGCGTTGGATAAGCTGGAGAAGAAGACGGGGATGCCCCGCTGTCAGAGCACGCTCACGGTACACAATGGACGCAAGCAATTTCCTATATCAGCCTTTGCTGCGTTGGACGACCTATCGCAGCTGGCAGTGGGCTTCGCAAATGGTGCTGTGACCGTCGTCCGTGGCGACCTTATCCATGACCGCGGCGCGCGACAACGGACCGTGTTCGAATCCGAAGAGCCCATCACTGGCATAGAATTTCGCGAAGCCAACATCACAACACTTTACATTGCAACTACTGGGCGTATCATGACCTTGGTAATATCGGGTAGAGGGCAAGGGCAGCCTGCGAAGTCGCTAGACGACCACGGTTGCGGCGTGGGATGCATGGCGGTGGACAAATCTACACGCGACGTGGTGGTGGCGCGGAATGATGCCATCTACTACTATGATCAACACGGAAGGGGCGCACCTTACACATACGAAGGCGAGAAAAAGATGATCACCGTGTTCAAAGACTACGTCGTAATTGTGTCGCCGCCAAAGTCAAATGCCATGCCGCGTTCTAATCCGCTCAGAGCGCTCGGCATGGGTGCAGCGGACGATGTCTTCAACACGTCGAGCTTCACACTACTCAACACGGAACTTAGATTCGTAGCGCATCAAGAGCAGCTTACATCGCAGGTCCGATTTCTCATTGCAGAATGGGGTGATCTTTTTGTGCTCACCGTTGACGGCAAGATCTTCCGATATCATGAAAAGCCCTTCGCTCAGAAACTGGATATACTATATCAACGCAATCTTTACGTCCTAGCCATCAATATGGCGCAAAAGGCCGGGCTCGACGCTTCACAGCAGAATGTGATTCTAAGGAAATACGGTGATTATTTGTACCAGAAGCAAGACTACGATACGGCTATGCAGCAATACCTGAAAGCCATCGACAATACCGAGCCTTCACAAGTCATTCGAAAGTTCCTGGACACTCAGAGAATACACAATCTCATAGAGTATCTCGAGGAGCTGCATGACCACCACAAAGCCACATCTGATCACACCACCCTTCTGCTTAATTGCTATGCAAAGTTGAAGGATGTGGAGAAGCTAGAAGAGTTCATCAAGTCGCCCGGTGATGATCTGAAGTTCGACCTGGACACTGCAATCTCCATGTGCCGCCAAGGGGGCTATTTTGATCAAGCGGCTTACCTCGCGCGTAAACACGGCGAACACGAGATGGTGATAGACATTCTCATCGAAGATTCGAAGCGCTATGCGGAGGCGCTCGCCTACATATGGCGGCTGCAACCTGAAGTGGCCTACTTTAACCTGATGAAATACGCAACTGTGTTACTGGAACAATGTCCGAAAGACATCACGCAGATCTTCATCGATTACTACACCGGTAACTTCAGACCGAAGAAAGATGCCATCGTTATACCCAGTGCACCAACGTCTTCGGGGATGGGCATGGGCTTGGGCGTGGCGTCTAGTGCAGTGCAAAACCTCGCCGCTCTGCTACCTCTCCCGTACATGAACACTAACGCAGTCGCTCCACCTCCTGCGGGCGAGTCTAAATCGACACTGAGCCAGGCTCAGGTGGTTGAAACCAGCACCGACGAGCCACCGCCAGAGTACTCGATTCCGAAACCGCGAACAGCCTTCTCCGCCTTCGTAGACCACCCTCAGGAATTCATCGTCTTCCTTGAAGCGTGCATAAAATCCGAGAATCTCCGCGAAGACGACAAGGTAGATCTCTACACCACTCTCTTCGAGATCTATCTCCATACCGCGTCTTCCAAAAAGGACGGCGAGCGCAAAGAGTGGGAGAACAAAGCCAAGAAACTGGTCGAGGGGAGCAATATCCCTATCGATACCTCGAACGTCCTCTTGCTTTCACATCTCTCCAACTTCCGCGATGGTACCATACTAGTGAGAGAGCAGCAGGGTCTGCACTTCGACATCTTCCGCTCATACACCGCTGCGAACGACACCGAAGGCGCGATCCGCGCGCTCCGCAAATACGGGCCTGAAGAGCCTGCGCTGTATCCCGCTGCGCTTGCATACTTCACCTCCTCGCCCGATGTCCTTGCCGAGGCCGGCGACGAGCTCGACACGGTGCTGAAGAAGATCGACGAAGACGGCCTCATGGCGCCGCTGCAAGTCATACAGACCCTATCCGCGAACGGCGTCGCCACCATGGGCATGATCAAATCGTACCTCGCCGCCACCATCGAGCGCGAGCGCCAGGAGATCGCGACCAACCGGCGCACCATCGAGACCTTCCGCTCCGACACCGAGGCAAAGAAAGCAGAGCTCCAGACCTTAAACACGAAGCCGGCTACCTTCCAGGCTACGCGGTGCAAGGTGTGCGATCGCCCGCTGGACCTCCCGGTCGTGCACTTTCTGTGCAAGCATAGCTTCCATCAGCGGTGTTTGAGCCTCGACGAAGACGTCGAGGACGAGAGTGTGGAGTGTCCGCTGTGCAGCAGCCAGAACCAGACGATTAGGGCGATCCGGAAAGCGCAGGTGGAGAGTGCGGAGAGGCACGACTTGTTCAAGGACGCGTTGCGGAGAGGGAAAGATGGGTTTGCGGTTGTGAGTGAGTGGTTTGGGAGGGGGGTCATGGGCGCGGGGACCGCAGAATAAAGTAGAAATTGTGTGCTTGCCAAACACCATGAATGAATTGCCCATACGAATGAAATGCAAGTGTGCATGCGTTCGAGAGACTTGTTCACCTGTTATGGAGTGCCCATGTGCTGCTTACTAGCTCTGGAGTCTCCCCGGTTACCAGCTCTTGTCATCATAAGGCATAATAGCCTATTCCACGATGGTCTACCAAAATATAATGTTTCACGATGCCGCGTGGCACAACTTTTGGCAGTATATATATTATTGCGCACAAGCACTCCAAGGACTCTCCCTGGCGTCCAGCTTGCCGACGTGAAATTGGCGCGCGGTCCAATACAAAGAAGAACATATGGTATGGCGCGTCACTACACCCTATATCCTACAGTACCCAAACATATACCCCGCACCTCTTCGTACATGCTCACCCCTTCTTCACGGCCCTCTCCACCGCCGTCTTCACCTCCTTCACCTCCTCCTTCACCATAGCACCCACATCCACCGTCTTCGCATCGACCCCCGCCGCCTCCTGGACGCCCTTGCCTGCCGCCCGCCGCTGATGGAACCCCGTCACATGCATATACCCCGCGACGCCGGCGCCCACGAGCATGCCCCCAAAATGACTCGCATGGTCCATGGAACTCACGCCCTTGCGCCGCGCCGTGAGAATCTCCCACACCACGAACGCCGTAATCAGCGACTTGGGCCAAAAGCCGACCTGCGCATCCTTCACAAACGGGACCTTGATGGCCTCCTGGTCCGTCAGGAGGCAGTACAGGACGGCGATGCCCCAGATGGCGGCGCTCGCGCCAACCGAGTGCGCCGTGATGTTGCCGCGTCCGAGGTTCGCCCAGTAGAGCGAGACGAGGGTGCCGACGGCGCCGGCGGCGACGTAGGTGCCGAGGAAGACGCCGCGGCCGACGAGGTCGTGGCACACGGGGCCGACGAGCGCGAGCATCATCATGTTGCCAAAGAGGTGCTCGTACTGGATGTGCGAGAAGATGTTGCTGACGGCTTGGACGGCGCGCGGGTACCCGGGCACGTGCATGCAGAACTTGGTCATGAGAGGCCACAGGGGGGCCCAGCGCCAGGCCATGCAGATGAGGGCGTTGGAGCCGACGAGGGCGAGCATGGTGGCGGTCGTGGGGGCGAGGTCTGGCCAGAGGCGGTACTCGGGCGCGGGGGGCTCGTACCAGTGGCCGAAGCCCCAGCAGAGGAGGCAGACGACGGCGACGAAGGCGGTCATTGGGTAGAGGCGTTGAGTCTGCGATGCGTCAGTATGGGCGTCGGTGTGCAGAAGAGGTCGAGTGGCTTACAAGTGTGGTCGCTGCGAGCATTTCCTCGGCGTCTTTGAATTCAGTCTGCGCCTTTTGCTGGTACTTTTCTAGGATCTCCTTGTTCCGGCTGACCTGCTCGCGGCCGAATATATCCACATACGTCTCTTGGCCGGGCTTCATGAGCTGTTTTCCGCTTGGGGTGCGCACCCATTCGCCCGTCGCAAGCATCTTTTCCTCTTCCACGGCTCGTGCCTCCTTCTCTTCTGCCTTTTTGGTGATGGCTTCTAGCCGCTTTCTCCTCTGCTCTTGGATGGCAACCTCAAACTGTGATTTTCCGGCATGCAAGATTCCGAATCGTTGCCTTCCCTGCTCCTCCTCCTCCTCCTCCTGCGCCCGCTCCTCAGCCTCCTTCTTCTGCTGCTCCCTGAATACCCTGGCAGGATCCTTGTACTTGCTGTCGTTTTCTGGGTCGGCCAGCCATAGTTCGTACGCTATGCGATTCGCCTCCTTTTCTGCCCAAACTTCTGCCGCACGCGTTTCGTCTATTGGGAATTTTTTGCGTAGCCACTCCAGGGCCTTGATCGCCTGCTCGCGGGTCACTTTGTACTTATCGCCAAGATTGTCAACGCCATAGTCGGCCAGCGAACCGGACGTGCGGCGGTGATGGAGTATGCGGAGGATGTTGTTTCCATCGTGACCTGACACATTGCCGCCAAATATATTCCGTATTTGATTGTCAGGCACGCGTCCACTCGGGAGATGACCAATCTGCACTGTGCGTTTCCGCTGCGGAAGGCCTTGCTGTGGCGGTATGATGTCTTGGTGTGTCAATGGCGCATTGTCGACTTTCGCGGTGATGCGGGGGCTTGTAGAGAAGGGTCGGACCGAACGAGACGGACTTCGCGACTTGAGCTGTGACAGTATGGGAGAGACAGAGGTAGGCGGAAGGCAGACAGGCGGAGCATTGCAGGATCGGCGCGCAAAGGCGGATGTCACCGTGCTCCACTGTTGGGCGACGCGCGCAGCAGGCCGCAGCGCCAGGGGGATGGCATTGCTCATGGTGGAGGAGGCAGCCGCAGTCGCAAGGAGTGACTGGGCTTGCAAAGCCTTATTGTGCACAGCAAGCGGCCATCAAAAGGCAACCAAGCAAGCAGAGACAGGAGCGATCACGAGAGTGTATGTCCAAAACTTCGGCCGGAAGTGAGCACGGGCCAACCGGACTGGCCCGCAGCTTCCCCACCAAAGTGTCAAGCCAGGAACGCCTCCCAAGCATCCGTCTCCTTCGCCTGTACTCCAGACAAAAGTCAAAATCTAAAGCTGCACACAAACCCTCCAAAACTCACAGCGGCCTTGTTTGCTCCCAAGTCTTCCGCCACCACGCGCCCGCCGTCTCCATCATCTCCCGCCCAACTCCGCGTTTGCCGTTCCTCAACTTTACGCTTTCCGGGTCCTGCAGCCAGCTCAACACCTTCGCTCTCTCCGGAGGCCAGCTCTTGCTCTTCCTCATACCTTCCTGCCACTTCTAGCTCCGACATCTCGATTCGCGCCCCGGACAACCCCTCCAAATCCTTCGTCATGTCCGCCGAATCGCTCCCCATATCGCCCGAGCGCTTCGCAAAAGCCCTGGAGTCGCTCTCCGTCTCCTCACTGCACGCCAAAGCCGCCGAGCTCCGAAACAGCATCGTTCACCTGGAGAGAAGCAACGCGGAGCTAGAGGACTATGTGCGCCAAGAGCAGGACAAGGAGCTCTACGAGGCAATCTTGGAAAACCGCGAGGTGATCAAGCGGATGGAGGAACGGATCGAGCTGGTGAAGAAGGAAGTCACCGAGGTGAGGTGCTTGCCTTGGGAGCCGGAGACAGCGAAGGCGTTGGAAGTCGGGGAGCGGCCTGGTGGCAGTGGAGAGGGCAGCGCCACGAATGGTGTCATTAATGGAAGCAGTGAAACCGATCGCGCACAAGTTCAAGAGGGGACGAATGGTGCACCAGCGGCACCTGACGAGGAAGAGGGTGTGTTTCTGTGAGATTGTGGCGAGGTATCGATGACCTTTCGGTACCGGGACCCTAAAAACACTTTTTGGGCCAGGTCGCTCCAAGACCTATTATTCCCACGGATACCTACCTACGACTTCTTCGTCGTCGTACGCCTTTCGAACAATCGTCGCATGCACCGCGTCTGACAACCATTTAGATGGGTTCCACTACTAAGTTGGGCGAGACATCAGCGGTAGAACTACCCGGAACCCCCAATATCATGTCAACAACAAAGACCGCGCCTGCAAGGTGTGATAGCTTTATTAGCTGGAATGTTCGGTGTGGGAAAAGTGAGTAGACAAACGAATGGTGAGAGGGTAAACAAATGGTGGTTCGAGTACGGGGGGTAGATCCCATGCTCTATTTATCTTTACTATGCCCAGGCTTCCTAGGAGGATGTTCTGCGTTTTGCTAAGCATCCTGATAGTGCGTCGAAGATATGAATAGGTATGTAAGGACGTCGTCGGCATATCCAGGGGTATTCGTTCGTCTACGAGCTTGGGGAGGGAAGAGTGTTACCGGGCTGGTGTTGCTGGTTACGGGTGTGGCAGCGGCGCGAAGCATGGGAGGTTCGCGTGGGTCGCTGCTCTCAATGCATGGAGCTCCTTTTTTACGCAAGGAATCTGTGCCGTACGTGACATGCGATTGCACTATGAAAGACGTGCTGCAGGCAAGCGCCGAGTGAAGATATGTCAACGGCCTTGATACCGGTCGTGCTCTCTGGGACGTACGGCCAAGATTAATCTCCACTCACAGGATTCACTTCGCACCAAGAACGCTAATTGCAAAAAAAGAAAAGAGCTAAATATACCCATTCTAGGATTCTAGGCCATGGAACCGCACATAGCCCTGAACCAACACAGCTACCTCGCCAACAAGCACCCCGTCCCGCCAACCCGCCCGCCCCTCAGACCTTACTACAATGCACCCTCACCGGATTCTGCCGCGCAGGAAACCCTCCCTCCTCATACCCAGTCACACACCGCACGACGTCCTTGCACTCCCGGTCGCTGCAAGCAGTTAGTAGATAGAACCACGGACACGGGACGGACCCACGCGAAGAACTCGCACTTGTGGCCGTCGTAGTTCAGGTACTTGTCGATGAGGGCGGCGCCGACGAGCGGGTCGTTGCACGCAAGGTCGTCAAACAGGGGGCGGGCGAAGCCGTGAAGCAGGTACGACCAACCGGCTCGGTCGTTTATGGAGCTGTTGGAGGCGATAGGGGCGGCGGTGGAGAGGGCGCAGAAAAGGAGAAGGGTGAGGAAGTTCATCTTTGTGGAGGTATGTGGTTGGGGGCTGGTGATATTTGATTGGAGTCGTAGAGATATGTAATTGGGAATTGGTGGTCTTTAGGTGGATTAGGGGCTTAGGGAGGCGAACGGAGGTTGGTAAGGAGAACCTTGAGGGTAGAGACTGGTTATGTAGAGCCCGGCAAAGCTTAATTTCGCGCGTAGTCGGTGTTAGTGCGTTGGGCAGCGACGCCGAGGGAAACCGGGGACTACATGGCACGGGTAGAGTGTTTGGAGTCGAGGTTCTCATTGGGAAGGCGAGGATGGGTGGTATAGGCACAGATAACTTTGTCGAAGATCAACTGCGCAGGGCCCTGATCCTTGGTACCGAAGCTGAGTGTACTTTTATCGCTTTATAACTCGGTCAGAGCTCATAATCACTGGTCATTTGTGCACAATCTCTGCGGAAAGAAGATTCGATATTATGTTCTTGACCTCTGTTAAGAATCCACTGCTGTAACGATGCTCGCAGCCGAATATTCCCTTGCTAAAACTGCAACCAGTGATGCATGGCCGTCCATGCGATGTGACCAAACGCGTTAAACAATTACGGTAGATGATTACGGAAGTCCGTGCTGTTTTTGGCACGTCACTGTTTTGGCTGCCAGAACGACTTAGATCCCGAAGCACAGATAACTTACGCAAGCACATGCGCATGTAGAAGTAGCGTCGGTAGGCCCGGTAAGTTATCCATACCACAGGTTTGCGCCGGTTTTAATCCACAGGAGACAGCTACAACGAGTAAGGTTCAGCAACCACGCTTCACCGTCTCGGCTGGCGAGTCCACAATGTTCTATGTCCCGGAAGGCGAACTAGCCTGAAGATGGAGAGGCCATGAGGAACCTGCTTAGGAAGATTAGGGTGACGAATGTGACGAGGTTCATGGTGGCTGAATAAACAGCGGGTTTGGGTCTGGGTAAAGTGTTAGATAAGGGGTCCGGATCCAATAGGAAACGCTGCTATGGTGGCACTGATGGCTGAAGCTGTGCGTGCGTGACAGGTACGGACATCTACTCGCACGGCACAAGGCCACAAGGAGATGCGGAAAGAGCCTCATATCAAATCATCAACAAATAACTGTGGTAAATGGATATATAAATACGTAAACCACACCCTCTAGACGTCAATTTTTCCCGTCTTTTCTTGTGCTTGCTTCTTCTTTGCCTGGGCTCTCTCTCTCAACTCCTTTGGAGTCGGCCAGTTATAGTTAAGAGGCGACTCATTCCCGACAAAGATAAACACATCATACAAGAATGCACCCGTGAGTGTGCCTGTGAAGCCCGCAGCAATCGGTCCGTACGCCCACCATCCGGTCGAGAACGTCTCAGTGCCATACCCGACCCACCATGCTATGAAGCGTGGGCCGAGGTCGCGCGCAGGGCTGACGCCGAGGCCGTTGTAGCCGAAAGTAATACATAAGAGGAAGCTCATCAGACCGTATATCAGAGCGCTCATGCCTGGAAATGCGTTAGACGGGAGGGACTACACCGAGGGAGCGAGGTCAGCTTACCGGAACCGGGTGGAGTATTGCTGTCGTCTCCGATCGCGAAGGCGACGCAGGTGTACAGGGCTGCGGCGAGGAAGTCATTGAAGAATGCCGTGGCGGGCGAGACGTAGTCTTGCGGGGTTGTATATAAAGCTTTTCCGGTGATGGACGGTGTGAGCTGAGGGTCGACGTGCATGATAGCATCGCGGTACATAAACCTGGAGTACAGACATTAGTATATAATGTGACGTGAAGGCAGTAGATAACGACGATGCCGCATAGTAGATCGTTTCCGAGGACAAGTACGAAGAACATACCATGTCACAGTTCCGGCAGCAAACCCAGAGAGCATCTGCACAAAGCAGTACACAAGACACATCTTCCACGGGAAGCCTCTGTAAATGGAGAACGTGATGGACACCCAGGGGCTCATGTGACTTCCTGACACACCGCCTCCGACATAGATACCTGCCATCACTGCTATTCCCCAAGCCCAAGATTGAGTGATGTAGTCGCCTTTCGGAGCTGGATATGTGATTGCGTACAATGTGCCAGAAATACCGAAGATGAGGTAGATCGTAGTCTATGCCCGGTTAGCAGCTTCGTAGCAGACGCTGAAAAATGCCAAACTGACTGCAAGGAACTCGGCAAAAGCCTCCGGATAGCGTGCGCGCAGACGGGATAACGGATTTCGGTACGTATTGTAGTAGTCCTCGATGGCTTTCTGCTCGCGATCACGGGCCTCCCGCTTCTCGGCCTGAGTCTCGGGCGTCGAAGTTGTATCAACCGACCTAGAATGACGCAGTGGCAGATGAGCGCCATGGAAGTTATCGCCCATGACATCGGGCTTCCTGGTCGGTGATTGCAAGCCTTGATGACTGTCTGGCCGTGACAGTTCCTCGCGATACTGGTCTGCATCTCCACGACGCGAATCGGTGCCAACAGTATCCTCCTTTTCTGGTGCCCGTGTTACGACGTACGTGCGCCCTGCAATTTCAGCCTCAAATTGATCGGGAGGCGCATGCTGCTCTCCCTGCTCGTCTATTCGTGGCGGGATCTGAAGAACCGGCGGGCCTTGGCCATCTGTCCTAGCATTCTGATTAGACATAACATGTTCGTCGAATGTTTGAAACGTACGGCTGATGCGACTCCGCTAGGACTGACCTCCTTGACCTCCTTCTTGCTCTTGTCGACCTTGACCTTCTCCATGCTTGCGACCCCAGAGCATTCCAGGACGTACTGTACGCGGGAAGGGTCGCCCTAGACTGAACAGTGGTCGAGGAGGCTCCCGCTCATACCACGGGTTCAGTGAATAGTAATCGTTGTCCACGTAGGAGCTGTCTTCTGTCTTCTGAGTTTGTTGTCGCTCCAGATCGCTCTGCTGCTCCCGTATGCTGCCTCCTGTGTTCTGTGATCGACTGTCTTGTCGCGTGCTGCCCGTCTCACCCACCGACACTGGGCTCAGCATGCGATCGAGAGGAACAGTGGGTGCCCTTTCCATGTCACGCTTTCCCTGGTCTACTCCGGGAGTACGCCAACTAGATGTTCGCTGATTAAGACCAGAGGGGCTGACATTGGACGATCCGCTCTCCATGATTGTATATGACCTGCTAGGTGTGGGCAACGTTTCGCTCTTCGGTCAGCTCTTCTAACAACTGTTAGACGTACCAAGTACCTGTGGTTGATGGCGTCGTGTCAACACGCCAGTCCAGAACTACCGCAAATAGTCGCCGGACATGGGACGCGGCACATACGCGGAAGCTTAACCTACCTGTGGAGGATATCTCATCAGCAGCACCTGAGCAAGCAATGTGGAAAGCGTGAAATCAACGGTGCAATTAGCACGCGCAGTAGCGAGTAAAAACCCTTGACACCGTCTCCTTTTCAATCCCATGGGGCAACCGTGCTCAGGTGAAGCGTGCCTGGGTGAGGTGCGCAGAAGCCAACCATTTCGCAGCAAGTACGTCACGGCCCGCGGCATTCTGCGCCGCGTGAGTCAAATTTCGCATGAAACAGGGTCAAAATTCGCATTCGCTGGCATGGCATTCGCAGATTTTGCGGGGAATGACCTTTCGAAGTGGTGAGGTGCGTTTGGTTTTACGCGGCGTCGGGCGTAGCGCCGTAGTGTGCCGTTTTAGGGCCGAAATTTTCACCAACCCTACAAAGCCTTATTCTATTTGTATCCATGCCCTGGCTGGACGACCTGACGCTAAGAGCAACTGGATGACGCTATAATGGGTGCATATGCCGTACAGCTTCTTCTTATTTCTAACCTGTCGAGCTCACCGACCCTTCTCTCTCATTGAAGAACATTTTGGCGATGCGCTAACCAGATCCAGGTAACGAATACGGCGGTGCGCCCTTTTGTGTTGTGTAATCGTCGCGTTGTCATTTGTGCTGGCTGTCAGGATTTCCTTTATCGTCATAGAGGAGAACGTTTCCGATCGATTGTACCTCTTCGTTCCGCGACTTTTCAACGTATCGCAGCTCTTCAGCATGTACTGGTGGTACTGCGGTCGCAAGGGTAAACATTGTCTAATCGCCACTGTGGACCTGTTCGCTTATTAAGGCTGTTTTACACGAACTTTTTAGATATACCCTTGTCGTTACGAGATCGCAGAAAGTGGAGAATTTGACAATATTTACCCCTGCGACCACAGTATATGAGGATGGAGTGGAAGATGGAAATTCTGGAACGATTGAGAGGAGAAGCAAACTCAGAGCGCGACTCGGGAAACCTGCCGTCAACCTCAAAATTTCTTCAACACCTCTTTGATCGCCTCCTCCTTCTGATTGAAGAAGACGCTCGTATGCGTGTCATCGGAAACATGATACTCAGTCCTCCCACCCAACTGCGCCGCGATGTAGTCTCCATGGCTAATCGGCACATTCATATCCTGCTTCCCATACCACATCTGCACGGGCAAGTCAGGGCGAATATCTTTGATCTTGAAGCCCCAATCGCTGCATGTAATGCATCCATCCTGTGCCGCGCCCTCGAACGAATGTCCGTAAGCCTTGTTGGCACTGGTGCACATTGTCCACAAGACGTCTTCATCCTTCATGATCTCGAGATCCTTGGGGTCGTGCTTCGCGAGGAAGGATGGTTGAAGCATCCGGCGGACGCGCTCCTCGATGGGGAGGTCGGTGCGGCCTACCCAGCCATTGAAGATGTTTTTCATTGCATAGGCCATGATCGGCGTGGGTGTGTATCGCCAGCCGTACGGAAAGGCGAGTTTGTGAGCGAATGCGCCACCCTTGTGCCCTGAGTAGAGGATACAAAGTTAGGATAAGTTTAAAGAATAACTACGCGAAACATGTCTCGCTAAAATAAGAGCGAAAGAAAGCACATGAACTTTGTGCATGAGGGTTGGCCTACCTATTATGTCAGATGGGCCAATGCAGCAGATCAGGGAGGCCACCTTGAGCTGAGCCGGAGGCAGAGCGTACGCACAGGCGAGCACCGATGGGCCTGCTCCTGATGCACCCTGTCCTTGAACTTAGCGGCCCATCTTGATGACTCCTCATACTATATCTTTGGCATACCATTACGGCGTATTCTTTGAGGTCCAGATGCTGCGCCAGCTTCTCAATGTCCTTGGGATAGTCGAGAAGTTTTCTGCCCGGTTGGGGGGAACTCAGGCCCAGGCCTGGCCTATCCGTCGCGATGATTCTCGCGCCATATTTCAGTCCGAGTTGATGGAAGTAGGCGCCTTCGATGCGGCATGCGGGGAGTCCATTGAAGAAGAATATGGGCTTTCCGGTTGGTGAACCGTACTGCGCGTAGCCCAGTATGCGACCATCCGGAAGTGTTAAAGTATGGTCATATTCCTCGCCTGTAGGGTAGCGGTCGAGGTTAGGACCGCGAAGCGTGATCGGAATTGTCCCGGCTGGAGTGAGACCTGGAATGATGTATGAAAGAAGATTTCTGATCCCCATGATGCTGCTCTGCTATCAAGGGTCGATCATCACCGTGAAGATGCTGAATACCGAGAGCATATCGCGTACTTTATAAGGACACGGACGTTTGAGGAAGACGAATCCCGCCCGTAGTGTGGTTCTTGGTACTCAGCGCTAGCCGTCTAAAGAAACCAGCCCCCATCTTACGTGACTCACAGCTGGCCATACATCGGTCTGCCTTCTCTTTTGTGCGGCATAGAGAACTCTGGGTAGCGCTTAGCGATAGAGGCCTTGCAATTGGCGTCGTATTTGCTTTCCGACTTGCCCCGAAACGGAATTTATCGGCTGTCGGTGAAAGGCGACCCGCCGAATCCCGCCCCGCCAGGCATCTATTCGACGTTCCATTTGTTGCAACATACCACAGAAATGCGTGCATAACAGTCATGCTAACTATCCCTAGTAGCTAACTTTTAATATAAGAAAGTAGGAGAGTAAAAGGAGAGCGTAGTATAGATTAGACAGTAAACTGAAGAGCGTCAGCTCATCCAGGTTGAACAGTCCCAACCGATGGCCAGGCTTGTACCTGCACAAACGCGAAAACCTGCATATCCATTTCCAGTATGTAGAATAGTCGATTCTGCTACGCTGCGTGAGAATTGGAATGATCAGGGAGGGAAACAACCAGTTCGCAGTATCAACCGTGGCGGCGGTTACCGCAAGATGTATAACACAGATGCCAAGATGCTATAATCCAACGTCGGGCTAGAGAATATATTCTGCTCCATGGTTTTCTGTAGCATGCATACATGCTTACGCAGGACGGCGAGCATGAAATCATGAGGTGTGGTTCCAAGGTTCGCCGTCTCTCATGCTGCGCTAAAAATTCATCAGGATACCGGGGATATGCAGGAAGTATAGGTTGTATTGCCTCTGCATGTACTAGGGCTAGGTGCAGGAAGCCTGCATGAATGTATGCCAAGATGCTAAGGCTCCTGCCACAAGGATCCATGGGAAGCGCTTACGTAGACCAGTGATGCCGGAGCGATCGGTCCGCTCACTCATCCCCCATCACTAACGTAGACCATGACGAGTATTTCAAGCATTCAAGCATGGATGATAGTCGAAGCTGTTTATTCTTGCGTAGCAAGGGTCCAGGTAGCACGGTAAAAACACTGACGTAACCGACGATCTACTCGAAACATAGCTTCTTTCCAATACATCAATCGCATGAAGAAATATACTCAACTTCGAGATTAGGGGAGCATCCATATGCTCTGTTGTTATGAAACTAGGGCAGCATGTATATTCCCAGTTGTTGGGAGTGCAAAGGACATGACAAAGAGCAACACCTTCGGCAAAGAGTAGAGTTGAGCAGAATAACACAAATGCATGTATTACGTCTACTTCGGCGACTAGCAAGCCTAGCGTCTGTATAATACACGAGATCGTCCATCCTTCACACGTAACCATTAATGATCTCGTTACCATGCACCGCGCGCCCCGTAAAACATCATATCCAATTCGTAGTTGCCGTTTACAAAGCGAAGACAGCAAAGGCAGCAGCGCCGACAAGGCCAGCGGCAGCGCCGACGCGGGATGCAGCACCAGGGAACTCAGAGGGGGAGGGCTGAGGAGCCGCAGTGGGAGCAGTGCCGTTGCCGGAAGGAGAGGGAACCGCAGAAACCGAAGACGAGGGCTCAATGATGGTGCTGGCGGGCTCGGTGGCGGAGTATGAGGGAGCCGCGCTGGAGACGGGCTCGGTGGCGGAAGGAGCCGCGCTGGATGAGGGAGCCTCGCTGGCGGAGGGCACAGGCACAGAGATGGTAACACCGGCGGAGGCGCAGGTCTTCTGGACACCGGAGGCGACCTGGGCCTGCTCATCGGCGGTGCAGGCCTTCTGCACGCAGGGTGTGACGGAGCTCAGGAGCTGGTCCGACTTTTGGCAGTGGCACTTGAAGTCGGTGAGTTCGGAGCAGCCGTCACTGCCCAATGCAGTCAAGAAGCATTGAAGCTGTTGATTGTTAGAAAAAATATCAGCATGGAGATGGCAGGACAGCGACATACAGCGCATTGGGGGAGGTTTTCAATCTGAGCAGAGGCAACACCGGCCAAAGCGACGAGGAGGGCGGGGACGAAGGTCTTCATATTGACTGTTGGTCTGGTGTTGTTGCTTGGATTGGGAAAGCGAGCGGTCAACGTGTGTGATGGATGGAGCGTAGAAACGACTGTTGTGTTCCGGAGGCGTGCTACTGGACGACGGAGCGCACCCAGCCTTTAAGTATTCGATGCAGCTCGAGATGGCCCCAGCTCTTCCCCAGGAAACAAGTCGCCCAGGGGCCTGGCTTGGCGTCACATGCGGCTATTTGCGAAAGCTTTTGCAGGGTGTAGGCTCGCTAGCCGTTCGCACCAAATCCCCCATGGAGGTCGAGAGCCGCTAGGCTCTGCAAATGAGAGGTGTAGAACCTGGGACAGGGCAGTTGCTCGACAGGCGAGGCCGGTGCAATATTGTTTCGGGGCCCGACAGGGTATGAGCAGGCAACGATTGGTTCGACGGGAATGCCTTTACGTTTGACGCTGACCGGCGGCGACATCTTCGAGCATTGGGGGGTTGGGAGGCCTGGATCGATCCCCCAGAGCGCCACCCGTGCGCATGATTGGATGGCCTGTGCATTAGGTGGCGCCGATCAATACTGTCCCATCTCAACGTTCCGTGATGCGCAAAATTACTTCTGGAGAAGTTCGCGCGTCGAAACGTCTCGGATGAAGTCTAGTGTACCCTAGATAAACGCCTATGTCCTTAGCAGGAGAAGCTTGCTACGTTCTCTTCGCGCTCACGTTTGTTTGTAAGTGCATGCAAACAAGCAGGAATCGCCCCGCAGCATGACGCTGCAGAGTCAGGGGTCCGAAAAACATTCAATGCGGCACAGCATTACGATCCCACCCACCACTTTACCCGCTCCGGATATTCGGCCGTTACAGCCTTCCCTGTTCAGGCGAGCGTTGTTTAGGGCCCAATATTCGCTGAATGGTACGACAGCGACGCCATGATGTATGTGTCGCTGCACGAGCAAGGGATAGCTTCTTCCCGCCACCCTTCCCGCCAGACGCCAATTCGTGCAGCCAGAGTACCTGCGTGATGCCGTACGGCCCAGTTGTCTTTCAGCTACAGCAGAGGAGCCAGCTGGAATGACACCTTCCAGGAAGATATATATAAAGATGGTAGCTTCCGCACAAGGTGCCCAATGGTGACCACGCGTCGATCGTAACCTCAACAAGTCGCTGAACATTACTGTGTGCCAGACGGCTCCACCCGCTCACAGTGCCTCGTTCCTCGGCTGCATGTGCGTCTGCTCGCGATCGCGATGCCATTGCATGAATCTGGGGAAGAGCTTGGCTGGAAAAACAGGTTCCGCCAGTTTCGAAGAGATGACCCATCGACATCATCACACCAAGTGCTACACACGGTTTCCATGTCTTTGGAGGTTTGAAAATGAAACGTAGCTCCGGCGATGTTGAGCGCGTAATTACATGCACTGGACCGGGGCAATTGGTCGGGCAAGCGAAGAACTTGCTGGAACCTGCAAGCGCAATCGAGATCCCGGAGTTGCCGCAGGTCTCCTCCCTCCAACACCCTCAGTGTTGGAGACGGCTGCGCCATCCCCTTTTATTTTGCAAGCTAAACTCTTTGCTGTTGAACATCAACGATTGATTGGAAAGCTCGGAGCGAGCTGTCTATAACTTTAGCAGCACCGGACAGTCCCGCGAACGCAGTCCAAAAACGAGGTGTTTCTAGTCTGTCGAGCGTCGCGATCCCTAGGGTTCTCTGTATAGAGCGCGTACTCTCTACAGCCCGTCAACAGGACTTTGCAACTGGTCGAAGTGTAGCGTGAGGGCGAATTGAGGTTGAAAGAAGCTCTATTGCGTGCTTGCAAGCACGCGCCTTCTGGATTACTGTAGGGTGCCAAAGCGCACTTGGCACCCACATGTATGTACTACTACAATTCGTGTTAGATACAATCTTTGAACATCCGAAAACCGCGTTTTCGACAAGCGTGACATCGACCCTTTCGCCGGGAAGCTTGAGATACACCCAAGATTCTCTTTTATCGTCGTTACCGGCCCGAACAGATCATGCGACAGACAAGCAAGTCGGTTACAGGTCACTCCGCCAGGTGCCACTTCGCTAAACAACCTTCAGTGACCAGCAAATGTTTGCCAACAGGTTCCTCGGCGATGTTTGGCTTTCATGCTGTCCATTCGAACTCCCGCAATTGATAGTAGTGTCGGTACAGCGTAACGGCTGCAGTTTTGTCCTGGCATCCTCGCAGGACCGATTGTCTCATAGGGAATGGAAGCAAAACACACCACGTTGTTTTGAATACCGACTTTCCAGCCTTTAGGTATCGTTAGCCAATGTGTACGTGGCTGATCAAATGGGCAGTGGGCGTAGTGTCTGAGGCATCGCTGAGGGCGTGAGGAATCACCGTGGCCGAAGCGAAAACTCGGAGTACGTTCACGATGGCCTTTTCTATAAATACCTGCCTTTTAAATTACATATCCTGAGGTAACATAGAGAAGTGTACACTGATGAAGAGTCGCACTTGCTCCTACGCCCACTGTGAGTGCAGGCGAGTTTCACTTTTGACGTATGACTAAGCCGTGACAGGGATTAGATCTAATCTTATCTCAAACGGGGCTTTCATACCCCTGCAAAGGCCACAGAGGCTCAACTCCAAGCTACGAGTACACAACATCGCCGCGAGCTCTCACTTTGCGCCTTCCCCAACAGCTCCACCACCACCCACTCTTTCTCCGTTACACGGCAGCAAACAGCCCAATATGGTAAGCACCACCACATGTTGTAGCTTCCGAGTTTCTGCCGCTAATGCGCCGCTTCCATTCCAGGCTACCGTAATAACGAATTCCGCCGGCCATGATGATATGATTGTACGTCCACCACCACCTCGCTACACCCACTGCCACATGTCAGCATTGCGCCGCCATGAACACCTTCGCCACCGCCTCTGTTAGCTGCCGCTCGAACCCCACCGCGGGCGGCAACGGTGTCATCGACTTGATTTCCGGTGATGCTAATGACGTGCAGCACGATGCTGTTCTGGATTACTACGGCAGACGGTTAGCTACCTGCTCCTCCGACAAGACTATCAAGATATTCGAGATCGAGGGCGAGTCGCACAGACTAGTCGAGACGCTGAAGGGGTACGTTGTTCCACGCCCGCGTGTAATAGCTGCCTGGTTAACAGCATAACAGACATGAAGGCGCCGTCTGGTGCGTTGCATGGGCGCACCCCAAGTACGGCAACATCCTCGCATCCTGCTCATACGACGGCAAGGTCCTCATCTGGCGCGAACAAAACGGCGCATGGCAGAAGATCTACGACGTGGCCCTCCACTCCGCATCCGTCAACCTCGTCGCTTGGGCGCCGCACGAGGCCGGCTGCCTCCTCGCCTGCGCCTCATCCGACGGCAACGTCTCAGTTCTCGAGTTCAAGGACAACAATTGGTCGCACCAGATATTCCAGGCATGCGGTTCGGGCGTCAACAGCGTGAGCTGGGCTCCTGCCTACGCGCCAGGACAGGTCATCACAGCGAGCGGCAATGCAGCGGGCACTGCGAGGCGCTTCGTCACGGGTGGCAGTGATTGCCAGGTCAAGCTGTGGGAGTTCAGCCCGGAGAGCGGAACCTACCAGAACTCGCAGATTCTGCCGGGACACACAGACTGGGTGCGCGATGTCGCGTGGTCACCGACCGTTCTTTCCCAGTCGTACATTGCGTCAGCAAGCCAGGACAAGACTGTGCGCATCTGGACCTCCTCAGACTTGCGTGAATGGAAATCTACGGTTCTGAACGTCGACGCCGTGGCATGGCGGGTGAGCTGGAGCCTGAGCGGCAACGTCTTGGCGGTCAGCACAGGCGACAATAGGGTGAGCTTGTGGAAGGAGAAGCTTTCTGGTGGGTGGGAGTGTGTGAAGACCATGGACGAGTAGCCCTGCATCCTGAAGTATACTTCCAGTGATATCAAATTCCCAGGGCCGTTCGTTACCCCAGGATAGGTGATACAACGGCCGATTTGTTTCAAACCTTTAGCATCCTCTACCCTGCACCGGTGCCATGTTACGTGGCCCGCGTCCGGTGCGCAGTGGGCGATGCAATGGAACAAAAATTCTAGTACTGTGTGTTATCCCAGGATGTATCCTACAACGGCCGATAGCTCGGAAGCCTTTAGACTTGTGCTGTACACGTGATTCAATATACATGATTTTGCAGACTCAGTATGCTTCAGATGACCATGGAATATAAAATGCGGATGGATTGCACCCCTTCCTCACCACTCTTCTACACATTCTTTTGTGTGACTAGAAATACCAGTCCACACAAATATGTGAGGCATTGACCTGGAAATTAAAAAGAAGCGATGACGGGATACATGGAGGTCCCCTGGTGGGCCCAAAAGTTTCACGGTTTCCGGATCATGTGTGTGTCCTGGCTACCACCAAAAGCAACCAGCTGCGCGTCTATGTGAGCGTCCTTTGCGGAGACAGAAGACAATGACGTGGTTATCTATTCACCAATCCATGATCACTTCAATTTTTTTCCCACACGCCTGCAAGTCAGAATAGTACTACGATGGGTAGGCGCTTTCGTAAGGACGTCCTCGACAGCCGCTCAACGCTCGCTCTGGGCGCCAATGCTGTCGTCGAAGACGCCGAGCATCATCGTACAGGACAAAGGCAAGGGAGAAGTCAGGCTCCCTTTGAGAGATTGATCTGCCTCTGCGATTTACTCCTCGGAGTAACCCAATAAGGGTATACTCCAGCTTTTCTCATCCCCCGACTATGTTTTTTTTTTGGTGTAACGAGTCAACCGTCGAGTATAAATACCTCCAGGGCTTGCTCGATGCTGTTTCTTTCACACACAGCTCACTCCACTGCATGGAAGAGATGTACTAAAAATGAAAATGGGATATAACCATGGGGAAAAGACTCTTGTGTTTCAATAGTCATGAATCAAGATGAACGAGGGCCCCACTATGTGAGCCTGGAAAGGGCGGCGCAACTCGGATACGGGCTTTGCAGGGATGTTTCGTGATTCATGAGGCAGCCCAAGGGCATGGAGACTTCGGTGATGAGCATCACGTCACTATAATGAAGCGACGGATCATGCTATTACCTTGGGAAATGTTGTTTTCAAAAACTTCTTAACTTGTTGATGTCCGTGTGGCAGAGCAGATATAAGAAGCCCTCGTTCTCAGTCCGTCTTCTCTTCTACACAGCGCTTTTGCAGCGTTTCTATGTGACTAAAATCACAACCAGGAGATTACATGTTTGAGGTGCGTTGTCTGGACTAAAAACCTGAATGAATCCCACTGATGGCGTCCTCGGGGAAGGCACCGACCGTATGGAGCACTGTCTGGTGTCACAAACCTCGCCCCCGATCAATGAGCTTCACAGTCGATCGGGCCCGGTTATGAGTATCATTGTCAAATAATGATACGTTCAGCGGACACTTGTTCTTGCAAAATGTGTAGTCCAAGATATATCAATACTGTACTAATTAACGGAATGAGGGTATAAAGCCTTCCCACCCGCCCTGTTCTTTCTCCACGCAATTCTCCTGGGACTTCACTGACACTAAAACATAACATATGGAAGTGAATGTCGCGTTGTGTTGCTGGGACGAAGTATGGTCTTTCATGAAACCTATTGGACTCAAGGAAGCGAAAGAAGAGGGCATGTTCACAGTGCCCGAGATCGCCCTTTCTTCGCAGCCCATAGCTTTGTTGTGATGATGACGTGGTACATCGCTACACGAGTATCGAGGAGTATTCCAATGTGGACGGGAGATCTCTTGCGCGTATAAATCCAGCCGATTTGCTCGCTTCGCACTCTCCAATTCTACTTCCTGGGTTACCCTAATAAAATTCCATGATCTCACCTTCGATGTGCTGAAGGGAGCTGCGAAAGGCGGTCGACGCTACCTTCTATGGGCTGATCCTATTGGCGCTCGCGTATCTGGTTTTGCAAGATTATGTTTATATTAGCTTGCGATGGTGAGTAGCAATAACTATTAAAGCTAACGAGTCTTTTTCGCAACGAAGTTTTTAAATACTCTTTCTACTTCTCATCTTTGCCACTCTTCCGCGTGTAATTTTGCCTTATAGAAGTAAGGATCACAGAATGCTGCTTTAAATTCAGCAAAATATTAAGCTATATAGGCTACTACCTCATTGGCCGGTCATTTGCTTTTGTATAGTCTCTAGACCACCCCTAGACAGACGTATTCCCTGAATAGGTTTGAGTCCCCATACCTATTATGTGGACCTCGTGGTTTTATTTCAGAACGGCAAGATAAACTTCAAAGGGAGATTTTGTTCGTCACTAGAGTTAGTAAAAGTCGTGCCAAAATGGATGTTAGCTCTGGTCCAATATACTAGCCCGAGACAACTCCAAGCTCCTTTACGGCCGTACATGTCCGCCTTTTCTAACTGAGTGATGTGGATCATCATTGCAAACAACGAGAACATCATTAACACAGACGACCTAAAGTTGAACGTATAAGAACCATCCCCAGAGACACCAGTAGAACCCCAAACTTCCGACGGAGCGGTTCATGGTGTGAGAGGTATAAATACCCACTTTCCGGTCCTCGCTTTGCCACCACGCTATTTCTTCATCTTTGAAGCCGACTAAAATGAATCGTCTACAGACGTATGTGCTTTTTTTTTCGGCCGTGACACTAAAATGAAAAGCTACAGATCACACGGCTCTGTCTTTGAGGTACAACAAAGCTTTTACGGACGGATTTCGAGGAAAAGTCGTGTAACGTAGTTTCTCGTTCATTCCAATGATTCTCATCATCATTGCATGTAGGAAAGATGGTACAGATTCAAGTTTGAGAGTTTTATTGGGATAACTGTTGCCAGAAAGCCACCGGTGATGCTCTCAAAGCTCTTGATCCTCTCAGTCATAAACTGAGTGAATTATATATATGTAAATACCCGTTTCCCTGTTGCTTTACGCACGACTACCAAGCAACTTCTTTCTGGGAAGTAACTAAAAATCATCACAGCCGAGATCGATGCTCTACGAGTGGCTCCAGGGCTAAGAAAATTATGCTCTAATCGTATAATCCCTGGTTGCAGTATGAGCACCGGGATGTGCTCCAGCAGAGCGCTTCCATGTCGGGGCTATCATACTCAAACTTAAGCATTTGCGCTGAGCTCATAACGTAATCCTGACACCTTTCAACAGTCTGAAGCAATATCAGCGAAACCGCAAGTATAAAATGCCCATTTCCTCGCGCAGTTTCCATCCTCACACTCCTATCCCCGGGGTAGATGGCTCTAAAATACGAAGAAGCAAAGTTGCATCAAGTTCGCCCCCTTTGGTGCTGAGCACGAAAAGCCGCGGACATAATTTTCGATGGGATCTCGCGCTCCGTGCTGGTAAACGTACACCACAGATATTGCAGTTGGTGCGTATTACCATGAGGCAAACTTGGGGGCCGTGCTAAGATCATGAAGGAAGTATATAATACACGCCGTTCTGCAGATTTACTCTTCCTCACACATCTATACTTGTTGATTAGCAAGACTAAAATTGATGCTATAGAGGTTCCATGTTCCCTGGCGTGGTGGCTGCGCACTGAGTACTAAAAAACGTAGCTTGTCGAGTTATGAGACGCGGCGATTCGGTACATCTTCCACATGTATGTTGCAGTGAGTTTTTTGCTTGATGCGTGTCATCATCAAATGATGTAGGAGCAAAGAAAGATAGCTGGATCATCCCAAGCGACTCGAGTAGACTGCGCTATATAAAAGACCGCTCATTACTCTAGATTTCCTCTCCTTCACACTTGTACATTCGTGCTTGGACAAGACCAAAATGGAAAGACAAGAACGGGATGTGCTCCGTTGTTGCGCGTTCGTGCAGCACTCATTAAAACCATCGAGAATAAGCCAACATGGAGACAGCCCTCCTGCTGGCCTTTAAGCTTCTAAGCAGTCCACGCCGATGCGTACCATCACCATCATTTGAAACAAAAATACGGACAAAATAACTCGCCAGAACCATCCCACCAACTACGAGTGAGCCGCAGGGTATATAACCCCTTCCTCCTACCCAGCTTATCTCCATACATCCACACTCGCTGCGACAAAGTCTAAAAGAGCCAACCAAAATCGGAATGTGGTGCCCCGTTTTTGTCTCCGCTATACCAAAAAACCACAAGAGCGGCAGTGATGCGTAAATCCCTCTAAAATAAACCGTGCCTATGCTTATGCTGTTCTGATCTCGAAGCACCAGTCCCCACCCCATGCCCATCCGGAAGGAATAGCCACTGCCGAGGATAAATCGCTGTTCGTACCGGAAATGTTCAACATATGTGCGGAATCACTCATGCGTGGGGACGTCTTTTGTTTTCTCAGCGGAAGTGCTCGTACCAAGGGTGTCACTAGAGAGCTCCGGCGCAGAAATACTGAGGTTGCGTTGATAGATTGTGTGATTAGGGTGCTTTGCGTGAGGTATGCTTGTTAGACGTATAGAGGCGCTATTGGACTTTGTCTCTTCGCGGCTACGTCTCGATCCCCATCCCCCGGTTGCCCAACTCCAGGAAAAGGTTGACCCTTCCAAGGCTGCGTACTCTCGAATCAACATGCCCATTGCTGTCCTGACATCAAAAAACCCCATCCCAAATCACCTAACCCAATCCACACCCACACACCACGAAGCCGATTCAAGGTTTCCGTTCCGCTCATACTGCTACCCCAGCACACCTCATACATCACACTCGGCAGAACGCACATCAGACATTACGCACAGTCTCTGCTTTGTGCCCAAGCATCAAAAGCATATCCCATATCTCATATATGCAAAGCAAACCATATACAAAAGTCGATTCAAACCACCAACGCCACCGATGCCCATCAAACCCCCGAAAACCTGGAATGCCAACCACGAACCTTCGGAGACATCAGAGCCACTCCGGGACGCTCATGGCACGATGCACCCAAACTACGCCCATGTATTCGACCCTAGTCCTCATCCTCCTCCAGAAGCTCGGGCTCTGGCTCGACCGCCCAGAGGATAAACGGGCCGCCGTAGTCGTTGTCGAAATCGATGTTGTCGTCCTGAATCCGCAGTTAGCAGCAGCTAGCCAACACAACACGCGCCAATGCTAACAGCCTCGCAGTATATCGGCCTGGATCGGAGCGTCTAGCGCCTAAACCCAGATTCTAACTCGAAGTTAAGGATCCCACGTACTGAAGCGAACCACCACCGCCCCAAGATGATGCGGCCCCCCGGCAGCACGACGCCCTCGTACGCCCACAGGTTATCCCGGTTCACGATATGGAGGTCGTCCTCGAAGTGCTTCATGAAGGTGATGCGCATCCAGCCGGGGATATCGCACTGGTCGGGCAGCGGATTCAGCCAGCCGGTGGCATAGAAGTGGTCGTCGAGGTCCTCGCCCCAGCCGTCGAAGCGGATGTCTGCGGACGCGTTGTGGGCGCTCGCAGCGGTCTTCTTGCTCTGCCTGTGCGCGGATTAGTGGTTCTCGGCACGCACGATACGACGTTCGCACGTAGGGGTTGGGGTTACGCACTGAGGTGCCACCTGTGTGGCGTCCTGGTTGCGACGCGAGTGGAGACGTTTCTCGAAGGTTGATGGCCAGTACAATGTATTCCCGTCAGGGAGGAAGTCGAAATTGATGGTCTGATGTAACTTAGTGCAAGACATGGCAAAGTGTTTGCTGATGGAGACCTACCTGGATCTTGCCCTCGTCGATGTTGAGATCCGTGAAGATCATATCGGCGCCGTACTCCTTCTTGGAGTTGGCATACTTCCGGAAACGGTCCAGCTCTTTGTGGTTTAGGTACGAGTACGTGCCCTTCCAGCAGCTTGCCAGGGGATAGCTACCCGACTTGAGGGGCTCTCGCCACGCCGAGGGCCGCTGATCCGCCTCCAGCTCTTCCATCGCGCTGGGAAGCAAAGAGGCGTCTGGGCTGGTCATGTAGTACCGGAAGAAATTCATGCACTGCAACATCCAGTCCATGTTCAGTACGTTTTTGTTCGGACCAAGGTACAGCGGAGCTGCGTTGGTGGCGGCGTACACGGCCTTCTGGGCATCGTCGATGGCGAACCAACTACCGGAAGGTGTGGCTTGGTCGAACAAGAAGTGCGTAAGCATGAGCCTGACGGCTGATAGAGAATCGTTGGTTGCTTCGTTGGCCTTTGGGGGCGGCGGACGCTTGCCCCCTAACAGAAGCTTCGAGCCGAGGACGAACTCCCTCAGGCGCACCAGGTTCAAGCACTGAGGACGGCCCTCATCATCGAATTGCATAGCCTGAACCCCATTGGCGAAGGACTCGACGATGAGATCTTTGAGGACTCGCACAATCGCCCTCTCCGCCTGGGTATTGCCACGGACGAACTGCCACTTCCTCTTGATGAATTTGTTGAGCCATCCCCAGCGATACTTGTATCGCTGCATCAACTGTTTGTTCGACTTCCCTGCCGGCCTAGCGAAATCCTCGACGAACCTCTTGCGCCAGAAGGAGTAGTGGTCCCCATCCACGGCATTCTTGGTGGCTCTGCAAACCCTGCTGAAGTTGGCTATGTCCTTGTGTTCAGAGAGGTGATGGGCAATTTCTTTGTTCAACTATCCACCATAATCAGTACCACTGCCGACCATCACCAACATGGCTGAAACACACCTCGATGGGGAGCGTGTTGAACGCGGTTGTGAGGGAAGGTCTACTGCGATCCATGGTGGCGCAACTGCGGTAGCGAGTATCTAGACGGCTAGGCGATAGCTTGTACCGCAGCGAAGGCTGGTGGACGGTGGAGGCGTTAGCTAGTGCGGTCAAGCTGGCGGAGGCGATAGAATTCCAATCGCATTGGCAAGAAGCGTTGTAGAATGTGTAGCGGCCTCGAGCCTCGAAATCCAACTCTTATGCCACGAACAGGCGGCGCTAGCGGTGAAAGATGGGGGGATTGCAGGTGAGAGATGGACCAAACAGCGGCTTCAAACAGTCCCGCTCTGGTGAGTCGCCCGCAGAACTGAGAACAAACGACGGGTGGGGTACGATAGTCGCGCCCCGTTCACTTCCTTTGCGTACCTGCGGGTTCCTTTACTGGCGATAGGCGCTCCAATGGCATTGCGTGGGTGCACAGTATCGCGCAAAAGGCGAGGTTGACATAGAGTTAGCGAGCCAGCGTACCGTGGAAGGCAGAAAGGTAGTCCACAAGGCGGCCGTTGGTGCTTGCCAATTTGACAGGCACCAGCATTGCATCTGCTATTGCATCGTATATTCCGGTAGCGCAATACAATAGGACCTTGAGCGATTAGCTTGATCAAAACCTATAGCATTATACGCATGTGTGATTTGCACGGTTTTGCTTTCCGCCTGCATAGCGACGAGTCGTAGAAGACGTGGGATACGGTTATGTACGGGAGGTAATCTCGGTCTTAGTTCCACATGACGTACCCTGCCTTCCCTCAGCGAATGTCGCGCAAAAGAATAACGATGCGTTACGATGCTTCTCGGCCCTCATCATCCACCTCCTAGAGAGGATATCATCCACCTCAAACCACCGCCGCCATGATCCCCGCCCACACCGCAAACTGTCCAACCGTCAAATCCGGCACATTCGCACTCGCCGCCCCAGCACTGCTACTCTGCGCTGGTGCACCCCCCGTCGGACTCGGCGGCAACCCACTACTCGGGCTCGCATCCTCTGCACTCACTCCGTCCTCCCTCGTCACAACCCAAATCTCACCCGTCGAATCGCTGCTCATGAACAAGCGCCCATTGGGATCCCACGCAAGACCCACAGGACGGAAGCACTCGTCTGGGCATTTGGATAGGTCGGGGTTGGAAACGACGTCGATGGTGGAGGAGGTGCTGGTCGAGTTCTCGACCGGAAAACCAGCACCGTCGAAGGCGATGTACGAGAGCTTGTAGCCGATGGGCTCGTCACGGTTCCTGTATGTTATTAATGTCGATGCCTGGATAACAAAGTAGGGAAAAGCAGTCGTACCATGAGCCGTGGAACGTGACCCAGGCCGCCGTGCCATTACGATTGAACTTGATGTCCAGCGGCGCCATGTGCGCCTGGAAGGTCAACCGCGGAGGCACCCTGTCGTCCCTGCAGAATGCATCGTCCAGTGTGGCATTCTGCTCTCCGATGGCGACCTGCGTGCCGACCACGATACCTGTATTATCGGGGATCTCGTCCACGCTCCAGGCGGCGAAGCACGTCGGGTAGCCGTAGTTGCCGCCCTGCTCGTCGCTCTGTGTGCCGTTGAGGTAGCCGTGGAAGTTCAACTCCTCCCCGGGATTATTCTGGTGGATCTTCTTGCCGGAGCGGTTGAAGTTGTCGACGCTGTTCTCCACAGAGTATATACCTCCTGTGACGGGTTCTTCGGCCACACCGACCGAGTTACGGAGGCCCCAGCCAAGGACGAGGCCGTCCTCGACAAAGTTGTAGGACGAGTCGGTCATGTTGGAGATGTTGAAGGCCTTGATGGTAGACACACCGGTGGTGACGTCCAAGGTTGCATAGTCCACGTTCGCCATGCTGCCGCGGCTGACGAGAAGCAGTCCTGGTACTCTGCGTGATAGAAGAATAGTCCGGCTGGTGTGGCCTTCTGTGTCGCCCATCTCTCCGATGATCTCTCGCGGACCGGACGTGTTACGGCCCTGGCTCGCATCATAATCCCACGCATAGACTGCGGTAGCGGAAGAGGCGTAAAGTGTTTTTCCATCCTCTGAGAGCTCGATTCCGTGGTTCAGCTAGGAACAATGTCAGACGAATTCATAATTGCAAAGCATGCCAAAGCCCTGTTTCGAAGTGTTCCAGGTCCAACTTGGCCATCTCTTTTATCAAACGAATTTGCACTGTGGAAGCTGTAGGAGATGCACCGCGACAGACCGAATACATTCCAGACTGAATATGTACTCACGCTCTCATCCTCAATAACCAGCTCAACCTCCCCCTCACTCCTCACACACCCACCCCCTTCCCCATTAAACTTAACCCTCGAAATCCCCCGATCCTGCTCCACCACCAACAGCCCACCCTCTGTATCAAAAACCACCCCTCTCGGATCCGTCAGACCGTTCACCACGACACCCGCCTGCCACCCGCGCGCAACACTCGGAGCCGCATGCCGGGGCGCAACCGTCGCTGCACACGGTGCAGACGCAGTCGCGCTCTGCGCCCGGGCGCCCAGCGCAATATACGCGAGGCCCAGTAGGCTCTTGAGAACCGCCATGCGCACCACCGGAGTATGGGGCAACGCTGGATCTGGATTTCTCTGCGGAGCGAATCGTCGCGCGCGGAGCAGGGCAGAGCAGGGCAGGCTGTGGGGTCCGCCGCCGGGGGGATATGCAAATCAATATATGCAGGTACGGTAGATAGGGCGTCACGCCTGGATAAAGGATTCTGATTTTCTGAACAAGCAAGCCGACACTGTTTTGCGAGTGTGCAATGGAGGGTCGCCTCGAACACACCGACGGTGTATGGCAGCAGGTTACGAGGCGTCACGACGGGCGGGAAGGCCTCTCTGCTCGCCAGCGCCCTCTCCAATGCACGGCATTCCTCGCCCTGCTTGGCCTGGCCGCCTGGCGTCATCTGCGCGCCTCTGCCCCGCGCGCGCCGAGTGCCCAAGACGTGGACGCCGCCCGCCGCGTTTCAGGGCATCTGCCTAAAAGGACTCGCCCAGCTCAGCAGCTCAGCTGCGACCCGGATCCCTGGTATTCTGCCCAGTGCTGTCAATTGTTTCATCTATCCCATCGCCCTATCGTTGGCTGAAGCCTAAACACAGGTCATCATTGAGGATCTGCCATCCGATCGATACGGAGGGCAACAGTAGCGCATATTTGCAATTCGCGTGAGCGTTAGCTATCTTACTCTAGGTCGTGCAGTGTGCGTGCGTGCATGCACGCTGCTAGGTTACACCGAGTATTTATCCTAGAGCAGACGTCAAAGCAGATGTCAAATGTATGTTTATACTATACACTTGCTCTTGTCAGTGAGCACGCCGGCGGCTGAGGCGCCTGTACCGTCATCCTTAACATCCCGACCCTAGTTTGTCCTTAGCGCACGCGCCTACTTAATAAATATTAACTCTAGTTTTTTAAAGTTAACTAACTCTATAAATCTTTGGTTTTTTTTTATATATAATAAAGTTACTATTAGTAACTACCTAATTAAAAAAAAAAGTACTATATATACTATAGGACTTAATAACCGGCTTTTAAAGGTACTATACTAAGTCTAATTAAAAAAGATAGCACTAAAATAGGTATATAACAATTATTTAATAGTATTTAATAGTATTATAATTTAGTATAGTTTATTACTCTATATAGTAACTTATACTAGTATATCTACTATTATAAACTAATACTAAGTAGGTATTTATATAAAAAAAAATATTAATATATTAAAACTATAGTACGCGTTGCAGCGTTTAAGGTATTATTTACTAATAGTAGTATACTACTATTTTATAACTAAAATACGCGCTTCTAGCACGTTAAAAAATAAAATTTTAGTAAAATATATATATTAAACTTATTTTAGCCTATACTATAAAGTACGTTAAATATTTTAAGCTTTTAAATTAAACTAAATAAATAAAAAACGTAAAGTAATAAGTATATTTAATATAACTAATATACTACTATCTATTTTTATAGGTAACCCGTAAAAGTTAATACTTAAATAAAATAATTTTATACTTATAGGTATAGAGTTAATAAAAAGGGCTAAAAAAAAGCTACTTAAGTAAATAAAAAAGCTAAAGATTTGCCGCTTATAAGTACTACTAAGTAAAAAGAAGATACTAAAGTTACTATAGCTATACTACTATATAAAGTAGTTAATTAATAAAAATAAATTATAAAAAAAGTTACTAGTAACTATAAAACTAGTAATAATAATACTAACACTAATAATTATAAAGTGCTAAAATAAGAAGATAGTACAGTTCTTTAGTAAATAACTAAATATATTAAAAACTATAATCTATAGTATAGAGGGCGTATATAATTTTAATTAAAATAATATAAAGTAAAAATTACTAATATATAAAAGAAAGCTATAGTATAATACTATAAAAAATATTTAGAGGTAAGCGAAGAGGGGTTTCTAAAAAAAGAATAATAAATAGCTAGTATAAAAGAATATAAATAAATAACTTAGTATATAACTAAATAAAATAAAATATTTTATATTAATTATTTTATTATAATTTTAAAACCTCAAGATCTCTGTTAGGACTAAAATCTCTAGTAATATTTAATAAAAAATATATTATATTACTTTAAACGTATTTTCTTTTTAATTTACTTTTTTTTTAAATTTAATTCTTAACTTAATAATATATAGATATAGAGTAGTAAATATATTAAAATTATATAGGACACTTAAGGTCTTATATAAGTAAAAAGACTTTAGTGTTTTTACTTACATAAAATCTAAAGTATTCTATATAATTCTAATCTATTTACTATTCTATATAAATATTAGAATTATATAATTAAACTATAATATTAATTATAATACTAATTATATATATATATTTATATATTAATTAAATAAAATGGTGTAGCTGTAGTGGCTGTATAGGCGACTAAAAGGGATTTTAAAAAAGGAGGAGTATATATATACCTTTATACTTAATGTGTTAAAAAAGTAGACTAATTTTATATTTACTAAACTTTTTTAATATATTAAATATAAAGGTATATATATACTCCTCCTTTTTTAAAACCCTTTTAGTCGCCCCGAGCCACTACAGCCACACTATTTATTTAATTAGTATATAAATATATATTTACTAAAATATAAATTATATTTATAAATTTAAAAAATCTACTATATTAGTATATAAAAGTATATATATATTTATATACTAATCGAACAAATAGTGTGGCTATAGTGGCTCGGGGACGACTAAAAGGGATTTTAAAAAAGGAGGAGTATGTGTATACCTTTATTAGTATATAAAAGTAAAAATAAAATATTAATAATTATATATATTAGTCTACTTCTATATATTTATATTTATAATAAAGTTTTAGTATTAGAAAAACTAAAATAATATATATATAAAAAATAAATAAAAACTATAAAATAATATTTTAAAAAGTAGTAATACTTAGTTTTATATTTAATTATTTAATAATAAAAAATTTTTTATAAAATAAATGGTTAAAGTTTATATATATAATTTAATTTAATATAATTTAAAAAAAGGAAGCGTAATAAAAAACTAGAGTAAAATTAATTTATAAATTAATTATACTAAATAAAATATTATAAGTCAAAATATTAAAAATTAAAAAATTTCTAGTTAAATAGTTTAATAATATAATAGTTTTAATTTAGTAATAATTACTTAATTATATAGTTTTATATTTACTACTTAATATAAAAATAATTTATATATATTATAAACTTTATATGTAGAGTAGTTAACCTAGATAAATTCGCTAGCAATACGGAGCGTATAGATTATATAGCTATAATTATATAATTATATAATCTGCACTAGCGAGCAGAACCTTTATCTAGCTATTATACAGATAGTAGAGGGAAGAAGATAAGATATAACTATTTACTATTTATTATTTTGTACTATTTCCTACTTACTATAATATTATAGAGGACTATCACTTCGCACGAGTAGAGTATAGTTATCCTAATAAACTTCCCTACTAGCTTATATAAAAAATTTTAAATTTAATATAATTAAATATATTTAGTTAACGTTATATATAGTTTACTAAAATAATTTTTTTATATTTATTATTAATAACTAGAAGTAATTAATAAACTAGTAAGTATTTATTAAATACTTTTATAGAGTTAGTAAAACTTAATAAAAAATTATTATATATATATTTATATATTAATTAAATAATATTTATATACTAATCGAACAAATAGTGTGGCTGTAGTAGCTCGAAATAACTAAAAGGGGTTTTAAAAAAGGAGGAGTATGTGTATGCCTTTATTTAAAAAAATTATTATTTTACTATTTTTATAGCTATTTATTATTATAATACTAATTTTATTTTAAGGTAATATATAATATAAGAGTATTAGAATTTTATAAACTTTTTAAAAAAGTATAAAAAACTCTTTTAGGTAAGAGATTAATAAAAGCTTAATACTATTTAATAAAATTATAAAATTATAATATATTTGTAGATTTATCGAACAAAGGGTATAGCTATAGTGGCTGTATAGGCGACTAAAAGGGGTTTTAAAAAAGGAGGAGTATGTGCATGCCTTTATACTTAATGTGTCGAAAAAGTTAGGTAAGGCTAGGTCGAAAAAATATAATATTATAAAATAGTACCCACTACGTTAGAATTTTAATTTAATGTAATAATAAAAGTAGTGTAATAAAGTAGGGTATTAAAAGGTAGACCTAATTTTTATGGGGTGCTACGGTCGTACGCACACAGGGGGAGAGCGCCGACTACACTACGAGTGAGACCGCCGGGAACATCCCGACCCTAGATGTGCCCTCAAAGGCGGCACACAGGGTCCTGCTATAAAAAGAAAAGAAAATTTTTTCGACACGAGCATCGAGGAGACGCTTCGTTGTTGGGGGCACCAGTGCCTCAGATGTGTACCTCTGGAGATAAATACGGGAGACCGGTGATTCCGGAGACTCCGCAAAGCATTGACCGGCGAGAGACTCTGGCGCCGACTATTTGACCCGCTTCTCTCTCTTCATGCGCCGCCGGCCGCGAAACAACCTTTATAGGCTGCGGTGCAGAGGCCTCCGGAGCGTATTGAGGCGAGGGATCCCAGTGAGCATCATCCTTCGCCCTCAAATCGGACGCAATGTCCGCCATAGCATCTCCGCTATAGACAAGGAGCGGCTCGGCTCAGAACACACTTCACCATCGCACCGCAGCACAGGTAACAATCGTAACGTGAATTCGTGGTCTCAGTTCTCGTACGTACGTGCCATGCTGCCCGAAAAGGCTATCGTCAAACAAAGCATCCGCATCTGCATCTAGTCATCTCAAGCGCCGTCATCGGACATTTCGATAAACCTAAAAGACCCAAGCCCATGCTTTTTGTACATGCCGAAAAGGAAAACTCGCTCGCCATGTGCGCTCAGAGGCAGTCATGCTCAACCATGCCATGTCAAAATGCCCTCGCTAACCAAGATGAAATACAACGGACTGACCATCCAACGTCGACACATTCCACATGCAGCATTAAGGAAATCCCCGCTTCCGCTCCTCAACCCCTCTCTTCAATTCATCCGCACGTGTACAATGACCCTCGTGCGTGTCTCACATGCATTATGTAGCCCAATAGATGCTCGCGGCTGAACTTGTGAGGCACGGGAAAACGCCGCTGCAAATGCGATAGAGCTGGCCCATGGCGGCCAACAGCAGCATAAAAAATACAATGTTGCGGAGCCAAAAAAAAACGGCACGGCTCGGCTGCTCGAACGCTATCCAGAAACGAGGAAAGGGACTCCGATAGGAAATCTTTTGTGTTGCCCAAGGAGATTTTGGTTTTCGAGCGGGACCAGCACGCTCACGCGCTGCGATATGTGCTCGTAGCTTTGGTCTCTACATGACCGTCATTAGTTTCATCTGCGTAGATAATTCGTTATCTGCAGGGATAACTTTGCTGAACGGGGACTCAGCCTCATGATTTGGACTGGGACTGGGACTGGAGTAGAGTCCTTCTGCTTCTCGCAAGGTCTCCTTAACCTTGCGATTTAAACCGCTAACATGCGGAACGATGCGTCGAAGAGTGGCGGTATCGAACGGGACTTTTTTCGTAGGCGACGAGGTTTGTACATCGGCAAGAGGCTCGTGCGTGCTCCTCCTCCTTTGCAATGCCTCGATTATAGAGCGAGCCTTCGCTTCGGAGTCCTTCCTGGGTCGTCCGACATGATGAGGGCTATCTGCGGGAGAAGGTGACTCGTGTCTAGTCTTGGAAGGTACAGGAGAGGATTGCGGTCCAAATATTTCATGATTCGGCGGAAGGATGGTCTTTCTCTTCGGATGGTTTGGTGGTGGCTTCGATGGCTTCTTGTGTTTGCCAAGCGCGTCGCTCGCTAACCCCGACCTGTGTACCTCTGCACCATTGGAAAGAGGACTAGAGCGGGACACGTCATCAAAGGCAACCTCGTCGAAACCAGGTGAGGATGGTGGAGATAGGCGAGGCACGCCTTCGTGCTCGGCTTCTTGGTCAGCAAGCTCGATCATGGCGTCCACCTCTTCCCACATTGGAGCATGTGAGCCGTCGAGAATGCCGAGACAGGCGGCGCGAATCCTCTGCTCCTTGAGTTCCTCGATCAACAGTCCCCACTCCCGCAACAGGCCGATGTTCGCGAGCACGTTGTTCTGCTGCTCTTGGATATGGTTGGGTACCACCATTGCCATACCACTGTCCACCCTTGGAGACTGAACCGTACCTGGCGCACTTCCATCTTTTCCAAGATCTTCAAAGTCGAAGTCGTCGTTCCAATCCTCAGTAACTCCCTTGCTGCCTACACCCCAGGTGCCGAACTTATTTGTGACAACTGTGCTACGTTTCCCTGTGGCATCCGGGACGACAGGAACACTTTGGCTACGTGCGTGCAACCCACTAGGCGCCCTTCGACCAACGGTTCGGCTGCCCCTGCGATCTGCGTCCTTCTTTCCATGCACTGTGCTTGGACGTGGCGGTGTACGATTGCCCGAACTTCTATCAGCAGGTTGCTGCTCTGACCAATCGAATATGCTGCTGCGAGCATCCTTATCACCGTTGTCAAGGCCGAGATGATGTGGAGCAGCCGGCTTCGAACCAGACCTTGAAGCAACTGCTTGCGGAACATGACGTCTGAACGATACTGGTGTCGTCACAACGGTAGCTGGCAGCCGTGGAGGTAGATCACCCCATGAGTCTTCGTCATCATCGTCAATGGACCATGCGCTGCTACTGCCATCGTCTTCGACTCTTGAATCCCATTCAAGCGTGCCGAGGTTCAAGGCCTTCGGCATGTCCGGAGGCGAGGAAGGGATGAGGTTGGGAAATCGCGGTGTAGGGGTGCCTCGCGAGTAGGTGGGCGGGCCGTGCATAGATCGGTCGGGGACGATGGCGCGGACCGGTGTTGAGGTGCTTTCCTCTTCCTCGGCGATGCTTTGCTGCCCGGGAGCAGCATCGAGCGCCTGCTCCCGGAAGGTTCCCTTGGGAAGGAGGTCTCGTAACGCTGTGACTTTGACTTTGGATGGGGGCGACTCGTCAAATATAGTCTCAATGCGCGGACCACGGGCGCCTGATGTGCTTCTGGCACCGCCCGTGCGTAGCGAATCAAAAACGGTTTCACTCTGGACATCGGCGTCGTCTTCGTCCCCTGTCCCTGCGCCGCGAGCATCATTATCTGACCCTACTAACGTAGAGGCTTGCTCTGATGGCGCCAGGGAATTTCGGGACGGGCGCACACCCGTCGGAGCCACAGTCGGCGAAGGCGGCGGCTGATTGGTACCTGCGGCGGACGAGGGGTTGACATCGCTAACGCGCATTGGGGCCGGGGTAGGATCCGTCCGTGCGGCTGGGCGATGGGGCAGCCCAGGCAACGGTGACGACGAGGGCGTCACAAGAGCTCCATGTCGTGGTGTTGTTGCAGGGTGGGCATGTCCGCACGACGTCGATATTTCGCGTCGAACAAGCGCGGGGTCGTTTAGCTCCCGTCGCTCGGAGGCAGCTCCGGGCTCTCCATGTGCAGTGATGCTTCGGCGTTTTTCCATGGTGGAGAGAAGATGCGAGCTCATCTTCCTTTGGCTTATCCTGCGCACCAGCTTGGCTCCGGGCAGATCGGTCGTTCGTGACTTCTTGGCATTGGACCCTGGGGAGAGCAAGTCGGTGATGGAGAAGGAGCGCCGAGCACGTGTGGCACTGTCGGCATTATCTGTAGATGAACGGTCGTGTGAATCATTCTCCGTTGCTATGACAGCGGTGAGACCGAGCGGCGTGCCAGGCCTGCTTATGACGTACAAGCTTTCACTGTCTTCACTTTCCGAATCCTCGACCACATGGGAAGCCGCACCTTGGAAAGAGCGGGCCAACAACAGCGTCGGCCTGTGCATCTTCCCGTCCGGAACTATCCTCTTCAGTACCCTCGTGTTCGACGACAAGGCTCCCTTCCTCTTCTGTTTTGCCACTCTTGCCGTGAAGTAGTGCGTGTATTCGACTTCGCTATCCGTGCTGGGCTGCAGTGGCTGCTCGTCCGACGAGGGATTCTCGGCCGTCATCTCCAGCAGGGCTGTCTGGTACTGCAGCGTGGCCGACCGTTGGTGGCTGGTGGCGGGGCGGCGGAACGATGGCAGCCGAGACGCGGTGTGTTGGGCTGGCTTTTCTCGAGAGCCGTGGATCGAGGACGAGCGTTTGACAAGCTTGTTGGGCGGTAGCGGAGCGGGAGGTCGCTCGCCCGGGATCATGGGCGCCGTGGAGCCGTCATGAGAGAAGGCCATTGAGCCATTGGAGCACGACACCGAGGGCGACAGCGGGTCAGGGCTGGTGTTCCGGCTCGAGGGCTGCGAATTCGAGATGGTGGAGAGGCGCTTGATCCAGGACGCCCTCCTCGACTGTGGGCGTCCAGCAGGGTCTGGCTCGTTTATATTCAGTTCGTTCGGAGGCGTGCAACCGCTCCCGACGGGGCCCTGCAGTGGCAGCGAGGCCGGGTCGGCGCTCGTCATTCTCCTCACAGCTGGGCGAGGCTCATGGCTGAAGCGCCGTGTTATGGGTGCGCGCGAGGGGAAAGGCGCACTGGGCGGCGGAGCAGCAGTGGCACTCGCAATGGGCGTGGTCTGCACCGCTTGCGATGGGCGGCGACGCGGCTCGTTTTGTGCTGGAGTGGCTTTCCTCCGCTTCGACGGGTACGGGGGTTCGGTCTCTCGACCGAATCCTAGCCCGACCGCAGATGCGGAAAGCAGTGTCGCAGTGCCTACAAGCTGTATCACGGCAATGCGTCAGTACAGCACTTGTGCAACCGTGGGCAGAGATTCATGTACGGGTTGGGCGGGCTGCGCGGTGAAGGCGTCGAGTCCAAAACAAAGGGATGCAAGGAGCAAGGAGGCAGGCGCCAGAGCCTCACGGCACACGGGCAGTATGGAGCAAGGAAACACTGCAATAATTACCGTGGGAACCGTTTTCATTCTCTCTACTGGTCAGGCCGCCAGACGGGCTCACTCGAAGGCGGTGCTGCTCGTGACGGCGCCGTGAGCATGCTGGCAGTCGTTGTACCTTGGTACTCTTGCTGCAGGCGTCGGACGGTGGGGCGGCTACTGGGCGCTCAGCATGCACTGCATCTTGGGAGCAAGGAGAGGGAGGAGGCAGCCTACGGGCTGGAGAGGTGGAGTCTCGAGGAAGGGCGGCAGCAAGAAGAAATCCGGGACTGCTTGCTTGCTGGGATGGCCGAACAAGACGTGGCGCTAAGCTTAAGCGACGGTTGCCGGTGAATTGGGGCCCGGTGTTATGAATGGCGGAATGTCAAAACATCCAGCTGGCGCTCAGACGTCGTTTGCGCCGCGTTCACGACTCGTCTGGTCCCTCCGTGTCGTTGTTTGCTTGCCGTCACGCTGCAGACGAGCAGATGCACGCCGCGGACTGGCAGCGCCGCGCCGTGCACCGACGCACGGCGCATGAAGCTACGCGCAGTGAAATCAGGGACGGCCTGCGATCGTGGTGGACTATTTTGGGCTCGTTACCTCGTTACCAAGGTACACGTCGGCGATTCGCGAAGCCCTGCAACTGCAGTGGAGATTGTTTGTTGATCCGCAAGCCCTCTTCCACTTCCTTGGCCGGTGTCGTATATGCCCTTGTTATTGCCGTGCCACGCCACCCTTCTTGCTCGCTGGAGAGTTGCATCCGAGCGGGACACGCTGCCTCCCAATTGCATGCCGAAACAGTGCAGGTCAGCGGAGGAGTCCGACCAGGATCATCTTATAGACTCCTTCATATCGCTGCGGGCCCCGAGCGCCCAGCAAGACTTTGCTGGCTGCGTGCACGCGGCCTTTCTGGAGCCTAGGAAACCGCAGCAGCATGGCAAACACGCCTGATGCTCCCAGAGGACATGTAGCGGCCGTGGTACAGGCTGCGGGATACACGGCAGGTAGCAGTTGGCAAGGGAGATCCCCGCGTCCCCAGAGGGCGAAAGAGGCAAAGGAGCCTCCGCGGTGCGTGGTCAAGCTTGCCACCGCCGTGATTGGCTGCGCCGCTTCGAAACACATCCACCGTCCTCGCTTCGTGCAGCCTTCGTCCGACGTTGCGCCATCGCCCACGGCACCTGAGCAACAGTCTACCGGCATCCACCGACGCAAAACGTCGAGTTGCTCGCGATCCGTCCAGAAGAGTACATCGCCACCCTGTGGACGAAGGCCGTGCTGACGCCGCACGTCGTTTGAACTTTGAATCCCATTTTGACCGCGTCGGACAAGCCTCCAGCCGCCGTCACCATGGAAGCTGAAATCAGAGCCCAGATCCCGGCCATCGACCCCGTTCTCGCGGATTACTCGATTGGCTACCTGACCCATGCTGCCAATTCATTCACGTCTGAAGCGGACCCCAATGCCCCTTCTCCCCTTGAGGAAGCTGCCGCCAGCATCACTGCGCTGCTTCTTTCCGCTTCGGGCGATCTGTCCGCAGAGAATGAGACCGCTATCCACAACCTCGTAGAGAAGCTGGTCTCGCGCCTCAACGCCACGAATGGCGTCGACCCCGAGCGGCGCCAGATGGCCCCGTCCGCTCGGAAGCTGGATCAAGCAATCCACGTGGGCTCGCGGTCGCATATGTCCACCACGCTCGGCCTGGCAGGTGGTGGCGTCGACCTCGAGTCTGCCAACGTTCGCAAAGTAGAGTCGCGCGTTGACCGCAAGAAGCTTGAGAAGGCCGAGCGCAAGCTCAAGGCCAAGCAGGACCGCAAAGTCTTCAAGAACGTAGAATACGAGGCGTCCAGGCTGCTCAACCAGCCCAGCGAAGCCCAGAGCTATGAGGAATTTTACATGCAGGTCAATCCACTGCAGCTGGGCTCTGAGGCTAGCACAAAGAGCAAGGACATCAAGATTGACAGCTTCGACATCTCCATTAGTGGCAAGCGTATATTGACAGACACGTCTCTCACCCTTGCCTACGGCCGCCGTTATGGTCTAGTGGGTCAGAACGGTATTGGTAAATCCACGCTTCTGAGAGCTCTCAGTCGCCGTGAGGTGGCAATCCCGACGCACATCTCCATTCTCCACGTTGAACAAGAGGTAATGGGTTCCATAGCCACGTCCTTTCCACTCGCTGACAATGACAGATCACTGGCGATGATACCCCGGCCTTGCAAGCTGTCTTGGATGCCGACGTATGGCGGAAGCATCTGCTCAAGGAGCAAGATGTAAGTGCAATTACGTGATCCCAGAAGCTCGCCTGACCACGTATAGAAAATCACCAAAGAGCTGGCTGACCTCGAAGCTGAACGTTCCACTTTGGCCGACACGTCGGCTGATGCAGCGATACTGGACAAACAGCGTGAAGGTCTTGACCAGACGCTAGGCGATATCCAGGCTAAGCTCGCAGAAATGGAATCAGACAAGGCCGAATCTCGAGCAGCTAGCATTCTGGCCGGACTAGGATTCTCTGCAGAGCGTCAACAGTTTGCTACGAAGACGTTCTCCGGTGGCTGGAGAATGCGACTGGCTCTTGCACGAGCTCTCTTCTGCGAGCCTGATTTGCTACTGCTAGACGAACCCTCAAACATGTTGGACGTTCCGTCGATCACATTCTTAGCCAACTATCTCCAAGACTATCCGAGCACAGTCCTAGTCGTATCTCACGACAGGGCGTTCTTGAACGAGGTGGCAACAGACATCATCCACCAGCATTCTGAACGACTAGACTACTACAAGGGCGCCAACTTTGGTATGTTTCCAATTGAATGCTCAGGATGACATTGGCTAACGGTACTAGAATCGTTCTATGCCACCAAGGAGGAACGACGCAAGACCGCTAAGCGAGAGTACGAGAAGCAAATGGAGGTGCGCGCACATCTGCAAGGTTCGTAAATGCACGGTCAATCCTCCATATTGTGGCTAACATATCTGCAGCCTTTATCGACAAGTTCAGGTATAATGCAGCGAAATCTTCCGAAGCCCAATCTAGGATCAAGAAGCTGGAGAGAATGCCAGTGTTGCAGCCTCCCGAAGCTGAATATAGTGTGCATTTCAAGTTCCCTCCAGTGGAGAAGATATCACCGCCCATTATTCAGATGACTGGTGTGACCTTTGGCTACAGTCCCGACAAGATCTTACTGAAAAATGTGGATCTCGATGTGCAGCTAGACTCTCGGATTGGTATTGTCGGACCGAACGGCGCGGGTAAGACAACAGCTTTGAAGCTACTTATTGGCGCCCTCCAGCCCACGTCCGGTTTGATATCACAGAATCCTCGCCTTCGGGTGGGCTTCTTCGCACAGCACCATGTCGACGCCTTGGACCTGAACGACAGCGCAGTGGGCTTCATGTCGAAGAAGTACCACGGTAAAACCGACGAGGAGTACCGCCGTCACCTTGGCGCCTTCGGTATCACGGGCATGACAGGCTTGCAGAAGATGGAACTGTTATCTGGAGGTCAGAAGTCTCGTGTGGCCTTTGCATGTTTGTCTCTACAGAACCCGCATATCCTTGTGCTCGACGAGCCGTCCAACCATCTCGATATCGAGGCCATGGATGCGCTTTCCGAGGCGCTGAATAAGTTCGAAGGCGGCGTGCTGATGGTCAGTCACGACGTTACGATGTTGCAAAACGTCTGTACGAGCTTGTGGGTATGTGACAATGGTACCATAGAACACTTTGACGGCACCGTCAAGGATTACAAGAAGAGGATCACGGCGCAGGCTAATGAGGCGGGCGTGGTGCAGAAGCAGTGAGCTAGTCACGATAGACAAACAACAGGTAGCATAGATCTAATAGATCTTCGTGTGCGCAATCGGCGCGTGTGCTCTCCCTCAGTCACGCGTATCACCCGTCGATGGTGGCCGCGCTGAGGAACGCAAGAACCAGATTGGGAATTGTCATCACCTACATACGTACCGCGTTACTAACCCCAAGTTCGAGTGTTGTTTGCTTCCATCGACACGTACCTGGTTGCTCTTGCTGGATGCAGCCGCTTCTCACCGCTGCGGACACCCGCTCATATCACGCAGGGCAGCCAGGCAGGTTCGATCCAGCAGTCACGATGCGCGACGAATGGAAGCAAATGCTCAGGTTTCTCGGTACGATAGTGATCGGTCATGGTGTTTCTGTTGGAATTGGCCGTAGACGCAGTTCTAGCAGCACGCCATGTGAAGGCGACTACTACTATCCAGACCAGAGGGTCTCATAGTGAATTGTCACAGGAGGAAAGCGCCATGGGCCGTGCACTGCGCTAGCCCCGGTTGCTTGGCACCTTCCAAGATTCACCGCACTCGACTTCATCACAACACTCGCTCGCCAACGCCTGACGACGCTGCTGCACGCTTCCGCCTCCAATGCTTCCAGCCGGCCTGTGATCCGAATCCGTGCCCGCACCATTTCACCGCTGTCCAAAAAGGCCTCCTGAGCCCTGTCCAGCCGCTTCGGCCTAGTACGACAACACGACCGGCACCTTGTCGCATACGCGGGCGTTCGATTCCAACGGCTTGTCCGTAGTCACTCCTTTGCCTCACAGCTCCGGCGACAGCAGCGACTCGCGCCCTCCATACACCGTCACCGCGCCCGCCGACGATCCGGGGGCTCTATCCTCCCCCGGCGACTCTCCGTGCCCCCCTCCGCTCTACTTCCCGCCGGAGCACGCCAACGAGGGCCGCAACAAGACTTGCGACGAAGACCATCACGACTCGCCGCCGCCCGCCTTTGCTCCTGCCCCGCCCTTCACCGAATCGTCGTCCTCTGCGGCTGCGTGTGCCTTTGCGGAAACCAAAGCTGCGCTCCCACGCGACACCAAGGACGGATCCAGCAGCAAGGACATCGACGACGGCGAACCGCCGCCCCCGTATAGCGAAGGATACAGCCCGCTCGAGTCGTTCACATACGTCATGGCGTCTGCAGGAGGCCCCGCGAGCATCATCACGCAGGTGTCGCAGCAGAGCGGCGGCCCACCAATAAACACGCTCGGCGGATCCGACGAGAACATCACGCTCGAGCTGAGGTAGGGGATGACGATGAGGAACCATATCCATGCTAACCTGCCGCAGGGGGTCGCGATTCACCCTTTCTCGCGATGAGCTCCTTACGCTTCCCGAATTCGTTCTTCTTTCTCTCTTTCCTAATGGACTGCTTCCCGATGGTCACATGAATCAGTATCATGACGGTGATGTATACCCCGTCGATGTTGGTGCCCCCGATTTCTCCTCTCCCAAGATCTGCTTCAACTCCGTTCAAGCGATCCGCGACCATCTCTCCAATCCCGCATTATACTTATCTGACAATCTCTACGCTTCTCAGTACGATCCCAATTCGCTCCAATACATGCTGGAGTTTTTCCGAAATGTAGCCCAGACCATTCCTGCCTCCCCCCCATCTCCTTCTGCTCCCGATCACCCGACCGAGGCCCACGCCATCGAGCCCATGCACGGCTCCCCGCGAGACATGCTGCAGGATCGGGCAGGCATCATCGTGCTGCGAGAAGATCTCGACTTCTACGTTATCCCGCCCCACCGCGACATCTCCCAGCCCGAAATGATCGAGGTAAAGCGAGCGGCCGGCGAGGCCCTTCTGAAGCAGGACGGTATCTTCTCCGGTCTGCGAAAGAGCGAGGAGCCCGGAACGACGGAGCAGCATCTGATCGAGATGCTGACTGCAGGGTTAGTACTTGCTCTGCGTTAAGGAACCTCTGATTGAATGTGCACGCAGGGGCTTCAACCACGATGACCGGTGGGGACACCGAGCCGGCGAGCCCAACAAGGCTGTAATCTGTAGCATCGCATTGGCGCGTCTGCGAACCGATATCAAAGGCCACGACCTGGCCAACAGCAACGCGGTAGGTATGGCGCAAAAGCTGTTGCTCTTCTGGAGGAAACCCGCCCGACGGTGCTGGTGGGAAGGCGTAGAGCTCGAAAATGTCAAGGGCGTCGAGGGCAAGCTCAAAGTGTGGATCCGCAGAGTCTGGACGCTGGAAATGGTACGTACTGGCCCCGTTCCGTAGTCGTGTTTGTCCGCGCAGCTAACACGCGTGCAGAGCGTCATCGGCCTGCGTTGATATGGATCGCCACATATGCATTTCCTTTTGTTTATCCTACATGGCCCTCAGTCTGTCGCCTGGTCCCGCCTTTACGTTTACCTTTTTGAAAAGAACAGTTTTCTGGTTAGTGGGTTGTCCCTTTCTTTCGTCCTTTGGTTGTGAGATACCTGCTTCGACGCCCGGAGGCCTGCGGGTCGGCATAGACGGGGTAGACGTCGGGCATTCATAGCAAGCGGCATTGTTCATTCATCGATTGAATATCTGTTTAGTTGGCGGAGCAGCAAGTGGGGCACGCGCTTTGGGGCGTTCGTCCCGGGTATATATTCAGGGCTTGCATGTATAGAGAGCCGGACATCGACGTAGCAGGGATGTGTAATATTGAGTGAGAAGGATACCTCGTGCAGAGTGTCCCTCGCGTGTACGTCTGTCTTCAAGCCGGTGTACGCAGTGATTTCGAGACCACTGGTACCTCCCCCCTTGATCGCCGTCCGGATCGCCGACGAAGAAGCAACTCAATTGGCATATCGGCACCTACACCAGTGCTCCCGTCCTCACGGCCACCTCGCTCCCCCGTCGGTGCTCGCCCAACACACCTCGTACCCAGCCAGCCTTCGGTACCACAGCATGCGTGGCTGAAACGCACGCCCCTCGAGACCGGTCGGTGGGTCCACCACCGCACCTACCGTCCCACGGCGCTGTCGTCCCGGTGTAGCGACGGATTGCATCTGCGAGGTAGCACCGACCGATATTGACGGGTCGGGTGCTGAAACGGGGGAGGCGGGTAGGTGTTACGCGAGGGTACGACACGCGTTGGCAGAAGGATACGAAGTGAATGCTGTGTGTATGTATGTTGAGCAAGGGGGATGCGATTGGGTTCTGTTGGGAGCGCGCTGAGGACGCGGTGGAAGCTGTCAGCGGCGAGCCGCATGAGGTGGGTCGACGTTTGCGGGTCGAAGGGGTGGCATGTCGGCGAATGCGTGAGTCGAGCGTGTGAGATTTGCAGCAAGGAGGGTGGTTCGCGTGCGGTGGTGATGATGTGTCTCATGCGGTGGTTTGTTGGGGGTACATATACGAGCGGGCTATGCGAGGACGGCGAAATGCGTGCGTGTTTGCAGGTAAGTCTCAGACCGGGCCGATGCGTATGCGAGGAGTGACATGTTCGGGCAGTTCTGCATTGATGTTGTGAGAGGGAGCTCGAAAGCCTGTTGATGGTAAGCGAAGCAGGTGTATTGGAAACATGTAGAGACTCGGTGGTTAAGGACTGATGTGTTGCAGCAGGTGGGTGTGGAACCCACGTATCTGTATTGACGTCCCACCATCCGTGAACGGGTGATGGGTAGGCAGCCTACGGGCTCCTCGCGACGCAGCTACCTCTCTAGCTAGATCCTCTTGTTGTGTACTCGTACAGTACCAGCTCATCGCATGCTTAGCCAGGTTGAAAGGCCAAATGGATGATATGCATGTCAAGTTATTAACGCCAGTAGCCCTGCCCAATCCTCAGGCCCCAAGATCTAAACAATGCTGCCGTTGAGGCAAAAACTTTTGGAAATGGTATCATCCCAACTCATAACGTCGTGTTGAACTTTGAACAAATAAACGGAAAAGAAATCTAGTAACGGTAGATGTCGCTCTTGAAAGGACCGGCCTTGGGCAGACCGAGGTACTCGCACTGAACGTCGGTGAGGACGGAAAGCTCGGCGTTGACGTGGGCAAGGTGGAGTTTGGCGACCTGTTCGTCGAGCTGTTTGGGCAGGGTGTAGACACCGACCTTGAGCTTGCCAGAGTTGCCGAACTCGACATACTTCTTGGCGAAGTCTTCGTCACCGGCCTTGTAGAGGTAGATCTGGGCGAGGACCTGGTTGGTGAAAGAGCAGGACATGACGAAAGAAGAGTGGCCGGTGGCACAGCCCAAGTTGACGAGACGACCGTCGGCGAGGAGGATGATGTGGCGGCCGTTCTTCATGAGGTAGCGGTCAACCTGGGGCTTGATGTTGGTGACGGACTTGGCGTTGGCACGGAGCCAGGCAACGTCGATTTCGATATCGAAGTGACCGATGTTGCAGACAATGGCGTCCTCGGGCATGACCTCGAAGTGCTTAGCAACTAGAATGTCACGGCAGCCGGTGGTGGTGACGAAGATCTGACCCTGAGGAGCAGCCTTCTCCATGGTGGTGACCTGGAAGCCCGAGACGGCAGCCTGGAGAGCGTTGATGGGGTCGATCTCGGTGATCAGGACACGGGCACCCATGCTGCGAAGAGCATCAGCGCAGCCCTTGCCCACGTCACCGTAACCAGCAACGACGGCAACCTTGCCAGCAATCATGACATCGGTGGCACGCTTGATGCCGTCGACGAGCGACTCGCGGCAGCCGTACAAGTTGTCGAACTTGGACTTGGTGACGGAGTCGTTGACGTTGATGGCAGGGACGAGGAGGCCGTGCTCCTCGTTCTTGAGCATTCGGTAGAGGTGGTGGACACCGGTGGTGGTCTCCTCGGAGACACCGTAGCAGTCCTTAAGCATCTCGGGGTACTTCTTGTGGACAAGGGCAGTCAGGTCACCGCCGTCGTCCAGGATCAAGTTGAGGCGCTTGCCATCCTTGAAGGCGGTGAGCTGCTGCTCCAAGCACCAGTTGTACTCCTCCTCGGTCTCGCCCTTCCAGGCGAAGACAGGGACACCGGAAGCGGCAATGGCGGCGGCGGCGTGGTCCTGGGTGGAGAAGATGTTGCACGAGGTCCAGGTGAGCTCGGCACCGAGGGCCTTGAGCGTCTCGATGAGGACGGCGGTCTGGATGGCTGGGGTATGTTAGGAAGGTGGATTCAGCGGTCGGAGAAGGCGCGACTCACTCATGTGCAGGCAGCCAGCAATGCGGGCACCCTTCAAGGGCTGGTCGGCGGCGTATCTGGCGCGCGTCTGCATCAGACCGGGCATCTCATTCTCAGCGAGCTCGATCTCGCGGCGACCGAACGCCGCGAGCGAGATGTCGGCAACCTTGAACTTGTGGGCGGGTTGGGAAGACATGGTTGCGGCTGAGGAATGGGATGTATCAAGCAATTGGGTGTATGGAGAGGGAGGGGAGGAGCGAGCGAGAGGACTGGGAGAGAAAGGGCCTTTCGGTGGAGGGGCAGAGCTTTTTGGCTCGTCGGCAGTTTGGGCCCCGCTGAAAGTCACCGACACCAACCCGGCGAGGCGCTTAATTCCCGGTTGGCCACGCGCTAACTTCACTCTTTGACACCAAGTGATGAGATACCCATCTGAGCCGGAATGTATTGCTTGCCAGACTGTCTGTGGGAGCCATTGCGATAAAATCGTTGCTCCTGGGCTTCCCGTTTGAAGAGGCCACCGCCATCTGGTCTGTAGCCAGATCCTGGCCACTACATGACCACGACGCACGTTCTCATTAACTGTGTGGATGCCGCGCTCGCAGCTTTATCGTTGTAAATCCGGAGCACCGAATATACACCTACACTTCCGACATCGAAGATAATCTTGATAGATATCTACAACGTGCCTTCTATGCGCACCTATATCATACAGTCATATTCACAGGCACAGTGACATTCCAATATATATATATATATATATATATTATGCTCTGTTTTCTTGCAGACCGGTCGACATGTCTGTCCGGATTTCCATCCTGCGTTCAGCTGTTGACCGAAACCCCTATGCCGGTCATGTTTCTCACTCACCTCCCGTCAACTATATCACCCGTATTGTAGATGCCAAGTCAACATATTACCGTAGTCTGCAATTCGCTAGACTCCAGCGTCGCTCACTGCCCAAGTGAACGCCTACGTCGGCACAGAGCACCTTCATGGCGAGTAGCATGACCCAATGTATACTAGTTGCGAAGTTTACCTCCATCATTGGACCCGCGCATCAAGATTTGGAGCCGGTTGAATTTCACATACTATGCAAAAAAGCTGGAATAGTGGTTAGCTGAGAGTATGAGCCTACTCGCAAGAGCAGTGCCCAAATTGTAGACGCAACATACCATCACTTAACGGCAACTTCTAGATTAGAATCCTTTGCCTCTCACGCGCGCATTCGGCGATTACAGACCGCCTTCGCACATCTCTAGTCCCCTGATTCTTATCCTCGCAATGGGCCTCGTCGGTACATTAAACATTCAGAGAAACCTTGTCCTGCTCAAGTCTACGATTGCCAACGCACTTTATGGCTTAAGGTCGCGAGGTCTTCATGTCCGGAGCTGGCCCTTGGAATTGCTCATTGAGTGTAGTGATAACCGCTTCAAGTACATAAACAGGTGCGCTCGTCGATAAGGACCAAATTGTGTGTTGAGAGATGGCTATGGTGGAATAGTCGTAAGTCTAACAACGGCTTCTGTTATGGCGCGTTTGGTTGGCTGTACATTGAGGGAAAGGCCATCCGGCTCATTTATATGAGATTTCGCATTGATTACTCTCTCTGTGCCTAAGAATGTAGTGGGAGAAGGGGTTGGGCTGGCGTGCGAGGTGATTGGGTGATGCTAGTAAGGGAGTATAGGGATGGAGCTGCGATGGTTAGGGGACTAGCGAAGACACTTAGGATGGTGGTGGGAGAAGTGAGGAGGGAGGGATGTGGGAGGAAAAGAGGAAGTGAAACTTCGCGAGTCCATCGTACCGTATTTTAGGAGTATAGTCCAAATCGCCGTATCATACATAGCCTATATACTGGTCTTCTTTCCTCTCAAAGGCTAATTTATACAACGTGTATAATACGATAATACCTATGGGCCCTATCTTAGAACCATGGGATGTTAGCCGCGCTGGTCGCTATCAAACATCGGCTTCAGCAGATGCCCACACCACCTACCAGGAATCCCGCACGGTCACTGGTCGGATGGAAGAAGACCCACAGTGAGAAGTGGTTAAAAGCGCTTCAAGAACGCATCAACGGGTACTGAGAAGATCCATTATCAACACTTCTTCTCGTGCGTCGAGTCAATATACCACAAAATATTCTCCATAACCGACCCGGCACTGTCCTCTAAAACTTCCTCATCACATCATCCAACAAATCCGCCCGAAATGTCGCCCTCACCCCATAAACCGCCAGATTGAATGGTACCATTGGCAAGTGTTTCGTCTCAAGCCATTCGAATTCAACAGGAATTTGGACTACTGCAGCGGGGAATAACCATGCACCGAAAATTGAACGTCCGCTTTTAATTCCGAGCACCTAGAGTATTTTCACATCGAATGGAGCTGCTTGACCTCGGTGAAGTTGAAGTATGCTGTCGAACTTGCTCGCTTCAACTCAACCGCAACTCCACTGTCTGTCAGTTACTATGTAGAGAAACTGATTGGAGCTAAAATTACCACCTTGACTTAGCGTTGGACCTTCGTTCGCGAATCAGGAATCGGTAGTTGAATGTTGAGGTCCCGTCGCGGCCTAGTCACGTGCCCGGAAATTCGCCCGGGCGGCGTTTGCGCTAGTACGCTCGTACCAAAAGATAAACCAGCAACTTCACCTTCGCGACAGGCCCTTTCTCAGCCGACACTCGCATAATGGCCGACACGCTACCCGCAAATTCAGCACAGCACGCCGTGCGCGCATCGGCGAAACGCACGCGCGAAATATTCGCAGCCGACACCCTCCAATACCCGTCCACGGGCCTCGATAGCACGCGCGTCTCGACGCGAATACACGAAGAATATCGCCATGTGCAGGAACTTCCGCCTGCACTCGCATCCAAAATGGCTACGGCGGCGACGACAGCCGCGGAGAAAAGAAGGAAGATAAAGAATGCAAATGTGCAGGAGCAGACATCAGATCCCAAGATGCGCAAGATGATCGAAGCATCTTCTGAGAAGGCAGAGAAGGCGAAAGAGGCACAGTCGATGGCACTGACCGTGCGATCCGGAAAAGGCGCTGCGCCGAACGCCCACGGACCGACGCCGATGCGCGATACTCCTTCCAGCGCTCTGGTGCGAAAGGATACTGTCAGAGCTGTAAAGCCGGAGTGGCATGCGCCATGGAGACCGTTTAGGGTCATCAGCGGACATATGGGCTGGGTGCGCTCGCTGGCCGTGGAACCAGATAACCAGTGGTTTGCCAGCGGCGCTGCCGACAGGACGATCAAGATTTGGGACCTGGCAACTGGACAGTTGAAGCTGACCTTGACCGGTCATATCAGCGCCGTTCGGGGCCTCGCCGTCTCTCCAAGGCACCCTTACCTGTTTTCATGTGGTGAGGATAAGATGGTCAAGTGCTGGGACCTGGAAACCAACAAGGTTATCCGACATTACCATGGTCACTTGAGTGGAGTGTACAGCCTCAGCCTACATCCTACGCTCGACGTTCTTGTTACGGGAGGTCGCGACGGTGTAGCCCGAGTTTGGGACATGCGTACCCGGACCAACATTCACGTCATGAGCGGTCACAAAGGAACCATTGCAGATTTGAAGTGCCAGGAGGCCGATCCACAGGTCATCACAGGCTCCATGGATTCCACGATTCGGTTGTGGGATTTGGCCGCGAACAAAACCATGGCTGTCTTGACCCACCACAAGAAGGCCGTTCGAGCACTCACCCTCCATCCGCAAGAGTTCACATTTGCATCCGGCTCCGCTTCCTCGATAAAACAGTTTAAATGCCCCGAGGGCGCCTTCATGCAGAATTTCAACGGACACAACTCCATCATCAACACCCTTTCCGTGAACGAAGACAACGTTCTGTTTTCCGGAGGCGACGACGGCACGGTGTCATTCTGGGATTGGAAAACCGGCCATCGCTTCCAGCAGACCGAATCTATTGCTCAACCGGGTTCGCTGGACGCTGAAGCGGGCATCATGTGCTCCACATTCGACAAGACCGGTCTTCGTCTGATCACCGGTGAATCGGATAAATCGATCAAGGTCTGGAAGATGGATGAAAACGCAACCGAGGAAACTCACCCACTGGATTGGAAACCCACGCTTGGACGGCAGAAATTTTAAATTGGTCTACTAGGATGTAGGTATGGACGTTGGACTCTGCCATGCAGAGGGAGTGCTCAACTGCTACGGTTCGCGGATAGCGATCGCTCCGCGCGCAATAGGTTCTAACAGCAAGAAGGGGAAAGAACCGCGATCGACGGATCGAGACCCATCCCCCGTGGGGTGACGTGATCCTCCCAGCAGTTACCCTGGTAGTTCCGAGGAATCGTTACAGATTCTGGTTCATGGTCGGGTATCGACCCATGCCAGGACTGGGAGCAGACCGATGGATCAATGGATGAACGATGGAGGATGACTTTGGAAAAGCATCGTGGTAGAGCCGGAAATGCCGGATGCGTACCGTGTATTATACAAATTGGCCTCGAAGGCGTTCTGATACCCCATGTACAATGCACATTATTACCAAACACGCGGTTTCTGATTGATTCACAGTGATCTGCTTCCCACGATCCAAATACTACTCTTGGAGGACATGTTGGATTCACCCCACCTTCTCGTTCGGGCAGCCCCGCGCAGCCTCGCAAAACACCGCTCTATGAACGAAAGCCGTCTACGTTTCAACACCAAAACTTTAATCCCAAGTGCTGTTCTGAGTATTCCACGTCTAGTTATCGCTACCCCACCCCGAAACACCGCCGCAGCCATTGCAAGACACAACCGCAAGCCATACGTACCGTACGCCCGCCCGCCCTTCCAAGTCCGCTCATGCCCCTGTGGCGCACTCTCTCCGCTTCCACGGCCCTTCCTCGCCTGCACACCACGCCGCCGATACAGTCTAGTACTACAAGCGCACGAACGAACGAACGAACACGCGGAGGCGCCATGTCCGCAGAGACGAGATCGACACCGCCGCGGCGCCCGACGGCCTTCGAACGACGTGCCCAGCTCGTCTGCCTGGTCACGGAGCACCAGAATTGCCCCTTTGGGCTCCCACACACGTAGCGTGCCGAGCGGGGATCGCCTACAGTCGCCAGTGTACATTACTCTACCTACCTACCAGCTAGCCACCGTATATGCATTTCACCGCGTCATGGATGGACATCTGTCCTGGCAGGCCTACATATGGGCCGCTTGCGCAATAGGCATGCCCTGCTCGGGCCGTGCAACACGAATGTGTGCGGGGGGGCATACACGAGAACGGCGACGCACACCGGAATCCGCATTCCTTTTTCCTTTTTCCGTGCCGTTCCCGCTCGAACACGAGGGCTAGGAGAGCGCCGTGCCCAGCGGTGGGTCTGGGGGTAGGTGCAAAGAGGGTGCTGACGAGCGCGTGTTCGCATACGCGAAGCCACGGCTCGGGGATCGAAGGGGCGCCGTGGCAGGGGCGGGGACGTGGTGTATGATGGGGGACTGGTTTGCGTTGGAGGGGCACAGAGATGGATGCGGGCGATGGATGGGTGGAAGGCGCGGGGTGGGACGTGGCTGCTTCGGCTGCGCAGCTGAATGCGAAGGCGCAGAAGGGGTGCGGGAGGCAAAGGGCCGGGATTGGAGGGGAGGGGAATGTATGTCGGGAACGGGGTGTGCGCTCCGGCGTGTTTGGGGAGTTAGTCGTAGAGCTGACGGGCAGTTTGGGGTGGAGATGCACGGTGGAACCGAGGCTCGTATGTCGGGAGGGCGTGTAAAGAATTGAACTGTCTAATTCGAACACCTGCCTGCTCGGTGGAATGGGCACGCGGTCCCCTGGTGGCGCCGGTTCAGCTCGCCGAGTGCTTTTGTCTAGCGAGCGTACCCATGCTACCCAGGGTCGTTGTCGCGTCAGATGGCCTTTGCCATCAGTACCGTCGATTCAATGATAGTCGACCGGGATCGGGATAGGTTTACTAGACGTAGGACAGGCCTTTGCACCACTCGTTCACCCGTTTTGCAAGCCCGTCACACTTCCTGCCCATGCAGAATCGACAGGGACGCGTGCATGCATCAGATGCCACAGCGTTCCAGAAGGGCCCCAAAGAACGAAGCACGAGCTCGCCCCAGCACCCCGAGCCAGAACATTTGGAAACGCATCAGAGCAAGCATGAGCGAGCCAATAGAAACCCTGGTAAGATGGCCGCAATAGGAAGGAACGAACGTTGCAGCAGACCGCGTGGCCGCCAACCATGGCGCCGGCCCCTCTTCTTACACCGCGAATACGGGTGAAGCATTGCTTGCATTCGGGAATAGTGTACGGACCGAATAGAAAGCGCATTGATTGGATGTGAATGCGAGGAGATGGGCGCACGACGTGTTTGATGCTGTAGTACGGGAGAGAAATGCGAGGTATCTGGTGCATCATCATGACGGAACCAGGCGATACGATCGTGGACATGCGCGCTGATAAGAGCAGGTTTTGAAAGAGCTGGCGTCGCATGCGTTGGGATCAAGGTATATCAGCTCGGTTATAGGGTGCGTCTCAGCATTGCGGATAAACCCACGCGTCGTCTCCGACAGGATGTCGCCAGCAACTCCGTCCTTGCGGTACATGCTCAGGTTGGGACCAATCCTTTGACTTCGATGTCGTCGCCCAGAGCGAGCCGCACCTCGTCTTCGGCCACTCCCAAACGCACTCGGCCGACACGTTCCCCGTGTCGAATTTCTGTGCCAATGATCCCCGCTTCTGTGAGCTCAGCAGCAGCAGAAGCAATGCCTAATGCGCGCGCAGCTTTTTCATTGGCTTGTTTGGAAACTCCATCTCTGTGCTTCATAAGCGTCGAGGTTTGAGTCTGTGGAGCCGTGGCGCTTCTACTTGCAAGGCCACTGTCTTCATCGTATATAGTCGAGAGCAGGTAGTCATGTATGGGCTGCAGCTGGCTCATGATTCCCAATCTCTTGACTTCATCAACGACGTCTCCAAGGAGTGCCTCTTGCAGGCCCGTACGCCGGATACGTGCCAAGAGAGCCGCCAGGAAGATCTTGGATGCCAGCGGTAAGGCTCGTAAAGCGACCTGCAGGGGACTACTCGTCGCCTCATTGATGGCTTGTCTGATCGTCGCCCATGTTACTTCACCCTTCTTGGCACCAGGGCCTGTACGTTTTGCACCTGGCTCATCGGTGCTTTTGGGGGGCCGGGTGGCTGCCTTGCCGTTGTTACGCCCCGTACGACTGGGGGTTGGGGGCTGGTCTTCGCCCCCCTCGGCCTCCTGCTCTGCGGCCTCTGTTTCCGCGATCTCAACTGCGCGTCTGCAGATATCGAGTGCGCGGCGAGCATCACCACTCACCGCCGCAACTTTACGTGCCGCAAACTGCACGGCGTCCGGATGGACTATATTGCCAGGGACACCTTCTAGTCGGGACTGGATAATTTGTGCTAGTTGATCATGCGTATACCCTGAGAAGGTAATACGCGTAAGGCCTGTGCGCGTGTTAGCCTCGCTAAACAGGGAACTGGAGGATGCCACCTGCGTCCGCGGAGTCAAGCATCTGGGCCTTTTGTTTCTGAGAAACTAAGCTCAAGCGCAAATGCCATGGGCGGGCGTAACTGAAGGATTGGTTTGCCTGAACTCACCAAGACGACTGCTAATCTTATTGCTCAATGTGCGCTCCGGTAAGTCCATGGTGTTTGCAACGGCGAGAACAATCAATCTGCTGTGCCGCAGCCCAGGCCAGTTGAAGAAATTGTACATGACCGACTGGTTCTTGGTTACCAGTTGGTCTAATTCGTCCATCAATACAACGCAAGGTACGCGTCGCGGACTGGGAGTTGAGAATTCGCGCTCCAGAAGCTCCAGCGCATGTGATGGACTAACACGGTCATTATGCAATGCTTGCCAAAGAAGCGAGTAGGATTGATGGGGATCCGTGACCTTCATGCCGTTGATTTCGACGAAGATGAAGTCGTCCAACTCTTCAGCCTGTACCGCAGCTTGCAGCTGTGCCACAACTTCTCGCACGGTAGCAGTCTTCCCAGTACCGGGCGTACCGGAAATGTAGATGCAAGAGCCGGAGCCGTCGGTAATCGCTGCTTCCAAATGACTGTAGACAGTGGAGAACTCTTCTTCGCGACATGGGAGCGCGGCAGGTACGGATGAAACGTGCAACTGGTTTCGAGCAATCTGGAACGGTGAGGATATGGCCGAAGGGGATAGTAGTCGGGTCCCGAGAGGGGTGAACTCGAGCTGTTTCTTGATCACGATACGCTTGTGTGTCGGCGTTAGGAATTTGCGCGCAGCTGGGCTCTTCCTGGTCGATGTCGGTGTTGTGGCGTCGTTCAATCTGCGGCGTTTTCTGGGAGTCTTGGGCGCTCCGCCGTCGTCTGAGTCGGGCGCCACGAAATCGTCAAGGTCCATAGTGTCTTTCTGTGGACGGCCACGCTTGCGGGTTGCTTTGGTCTGGCTTTCAACCATCTCTATCAAGGAAGCCAAATCCTGTGCGCCCCGGTACACATCCTCCCACACAAACTCTGGGGTGTACGTTGTCGTCCTGGTGTTGCAGCCTCGCCTGCACACAAAGATCTTCCCATAGTCTTTCGATGACTTCTTCACCTGGCCAGTCGGGTACAAACGCTTGAACTCGTCGTGCGAGACGATCTTAGCCGTGCCATTGATCGTCGTGAGCTCGTTGTCATCGAAAGCGGGAGAGATGTATAGTTCGTTCTGGGCAAGTCAGTATAGTGCAACGATATAAGGATTTGCAGACATACAGGGAGAAAGTCAGTCCGCTTGGTGCTCTTGTTGCGGATCTCCTTCTCCGATTGAAACCACATGAACTTGGCCATCTTTGCGTCTTCTTCCTCGTCTTCGAAGAACTCGCATATGAGCCCCACCCAGGCCTGGTTGCCCTCCGCTTTCAACAGCACAGCATCTCCCTACCATGCAATCAGCCTGCATTGCATGTGTTGGGCGTGCCGGAGGACTCACCAGTTTGCATGTGAAGCCGCCCATGCGCGCGCCGACGATGCGCCGACCGGAGCCCGTGGGTACTGCCTTGCGCTTTCGCGGCGTCGCATTCTGCGAGGGTTGCGCATCGCTGGCGTCTTCGTAGATCCATTCCCATGGGTGGTCTTCGTATCCGAGCTCGTCGTCGGAGTCTTCGCGGAGGACGGCCCCGCCTGCGAGGAAGTGTCGTGCCTTTTCGATGCTGGATCGCTGTCGCATTGGCGCCATAGATTGTGGGTGGAGCGGGTTGAGTTTCCGGGGAAGTTTACGGTGGCAGCGAACATTGGACGTGGGAGACGCGACCGCGTCGTGGTCGTGGCTCCTTGGCGCTGGAAGCTCGTGCGAAGTGCTCACAGCCACCAGCAAGTCCACGCACAATTATCAGGATCGCGAACAAACACTGGTAAAATCTTCGAGAACGTCGAGGATGCAACGGTAATCATATTCATCGCGCTCGTCTGACGACGCAACATATATATGTCAACCGGTGTCTAGCTAAGTCGGTCTCTACCTCCGACTTTCCAAAGACCCGGCGAACAGAAGCCTCCAGAGCCACAAAAGACCTTCCGGACTCCATCCCAATCATGACCAAGCGAAGGACCCAACCATCGCCCAGATTCATCCGACCAAAAACCCTCGCTGAAATGCTGCGCAAAAAAAAAAAAACATTATATCAAGAAACAGAGATAATGTACAAGACAACATGTCTTGAAAAGAAGGGATCGAGGCCTTGACTGGGCCGAGTTCCCTCAGACCCCTGACATTTCCTCGATAAAGAATGCGCGAAAGTTCGCTTCCCGTGCGCCTCACATGCTGTGGATGGGGTGCAGAGGCGGTGTGCGAGGCATCGACTCTGGCGTCGTGGGCTGGTACGTCTGCGGCGGAGAACCGGCCTGTGAACCGTCGAACGAGTCGCTCAGAAGTGGTGGTGTCTACCACGGACTGTCAGCGTGTGGCTTTGTCGAACGAGTGCGTGTAGAAGTGTTGGAGTTCAGTGTGCGTAAGAGTAGGATTTTCGAGGTGGGAGCTTTACATGAGCATCGCTGGGCGGGTACGAGTGATGTGGAGGGATCTCCATCGAGTTCATGAGCTGATATCCGCTCGCGAATGGGTTCGCAATGTCGTCTTCCTGGTAGTATTCGGACTTGATCGGCGGTGCCAGGCTGGGCAGCGTGGAAGGGTAGGTAGCTGACAGTGGCGGAAGGTACGCATAGGTGGTCATCTCAGACGAGATGGTAGTCGGTACTGAATGGTAGGGTGCTGTGGTCGTGTAGGGAACCGGATATGCGGCTGATTCGGGGGTGGGGTATGCGCTGTAAGAGAAGGGTGGCGGAGAGGTGGACAGCTGTCGGTCTGTGTATTGGTGCGAGAACATGCCCCTCTCTTCGTAGCCCTGCATCTCCGGGGTTCGCCGGCTGAAGTCTGATTCAGACGATGCCGGTGAAGGGAAGGGCTGGCGAGGAGACCTCTGTGTGGGCTGGAGCTCTGCTGGCTTCTGCTCGGGCGACGCCGAGCTGGATGCGGCACGGCGCTCCAAGTCCTCGAGCCTCTTCTTGAGCTTCTTGCGGTAGTTGCCTGCCATAGATTAGGGGACCGCTCGAGTAGGAGGGACGAACAGTGCGACTTACGTTGAGCAATCCGGTTCTGAATCCTTCGGCGCTCAGCAAGATCTGAGATCTTGGTCCAGTCCTCGTTGGGATTTGCTGAGGCGGAGAAGGCACTCGAGGTGCCCGAGTATCTGTGTGAGGGTGCTGCGGGCGCAGCGGCGTACTGGTAGCCAGCGTGCCTATGCATGTTGGAGGTGTGGGAAGGAAGGGATAGAGGCAAGGCTGGGTGCAAGTAGTCACTGATCAGTACCGGAGCTCAGTGCAAGACGGTTTGGCAGAGGTGGGGAGATGTCTGGAAGGTGGGACACGGCATTATGTATTCGGGATGGAGGAGCATGTGCCATAAATATGGACGACGTCCTCCAGCCCCCCGGCCGCCCAAGCTCTGAGCTGCGCAGTGTCAAGGCCGGCTCGCGCTTCAACAACGCCCTATGAGCTCCGCCCTGTGCGTCCATTTTGGGAGATGCGTGCTCGGCCCTCAAGGGCCAAAACTCCACCGGCAGGGTTGCAGGGTTACCCGCAGCTTGGTGGCATCCCACCGCCTCCAGCCCTATACCCACGCTAGCCTGGGGCCCGAATGTACCAACCGCAGCCTGCGAAACGCGCCGCCCGGCCCAACGTTCGCCCGTTAGGGAGCTTTGGGTGCGTTTTGTAATCGACGACGCGGCGGTCAGCCAGAGTGCACCACTGCACCTCGCACCCAGTCTCCTGGGACCGACCAAGGCCATGTTCGGTGCCGGAAGCACAGTTGGCGGCCGTCCGCGACTCCGCAGGGTTCCGCACCGACAGACAGACAGACAGACGAGACACGACACGAGGACAGCCAGCGAGCGCCGCCTCTCGCGCGAGCGATCCGACCTCGCCCTGGAAGCTGTCCGTACGCCCGCGCTGGTTCTCTGGGCACGAGTGCGCCTGGGGCCGGCGCAACGCATGCTCTCTCTGGCCTAGCTGCCCAGCGCAGGCGGAATTGCCCACCATGGCCCCAGGACCCGCAGACGGCCCGCTTTTCGCATCGCAACCTCGAGACCGTCGTGGGCCATGAACATGTCCTCGTCAGCCGGCGCCATGTGCTATGCTGACGCGTTGCTCGCGGCCTCGCAGCACCCGCGCCGACGGAGATTCCAAAGCGTGGTGGGGCGGCTCTTGCGACATCTGGGAAGCGCTCACAGCTTTCTCCTCTTGCGGCATGGCTTGCTTTGTAACGGTACTAATTATACGCCCTCCCGCCTGCCATCGACTCTCTCCACGCCTTATCCCCAAACGCCGTCCGAGCCACAGTTGAGCCTCCATGGGTGCCGCAGACAAGCATCTGACAGCGCCAGCCCTACGAGGCAGCAAACGTCCACACTGTCTCCCGTCCCTGTAAGCACCTTCACGACTATCGGTGAGCGCAATTTTACTCGAACGAGCCTGGCGCCATCAAACGGCGAGGCTTGTCTTTGTAACGTCGTCCCGCCTTCACTGGCCTCATCAGCAGCTTCGGTTGTGAGTACTCAAAACATTGTGCAGCCGTTGGGGCGGCACGACCATGGGACAACCAAGCCGTGGACCGCACGAGCAGACACCCGATAGCTCGCCTGGCTGGCGACATTACTCGGACTTTGGCTTCGAGGCCCCGCGGCCATGCGGCCAACAATTCGTCCGCCCCCTCCCATCAACAATGCAAATCAACTTGGCCATTGATGTCCGGCTAGCTCATATCCCCGTTGGGAACGTGCTGTCTCCAGTCTACGCGTGCATATTGCCCTTTTAAGAGGTGGGTTTGGGGCCAAAATTCCGCAAGTGAACGGCTTGGCCAATGGGAGTGTACAGTTAGCTTGAACTCAAAATGTGGACAAAACGCTTGTTTAGCGCGTGACTGGCCAGCCATATTCGCCAACGTGTCAAATTTCCAGAGCATGGCAATGCAATTTGAGCACTTCGAGAACGATATGCCTCGTCGTGCGGCGGGTTCTATCGTCCCCCTAAAGTTTAGCTACACAAACTGGGGACAAGGTCCATGATTCATGCTCGACCGCGACAACCTTCGAAGCGACCAGGGTTTTCTTCCAGGGTATACCTTGGCTGTTCTGCAATCACGTGAAATCATCAGCAACCCCAGAATATGAGTGGATACGCCATGAAATGCCGGAAACAAGGCACTTCAGAATGTCTCAACTCCACACGCTTCCGCATGGCTTGCTCTTTATCCGTGGTGGCTGATGGCTGGTCTGAAGGGTCCATTGGCAAGGTCGCAGACGGCCAATTTCCCTACCGCTTCACGTCCAGACAACCGTAAGAATCCCCATCGTTCGGGTCGATGTTCCTCCCTCTTTCGGTCAGCACCGTAACCACAGAGCGGGATTGCACGTCTCCACTTCAAGAGCCCCTGAGACAGACCGATAGGGACGAGCCCCATGCGTCCACTGGGGGCTCTACCGGGAATATCACGCCCTTAGCTACGCGGAAATACGCTTTTTAACCCACGTGATTTGCGACCCATGTGTGACAACGGTTCGCCGGTACAAGGTGCCGGGACGCACGGTGCGCTGATCTATCCGAGACCCATACACAACTCCACAACGGACTATCTAGCCGTTGCCGCGTACTCTGTTCCATTCTACGAGGGTCCCAAAAGACCTGAAGCTTGAGGCTCGATCTACCGGCCATGTTGCAGGGATTTGGAAACAGCAGTAAGACACCGAACATGGTGGTATCCTTAAGCGCCACTCCGTTCGGGGTCCTAAGAAATATCGACCTACAATAGGGGTTCCGTTGCGAGAAGTCTCGACTCTGTCCACTTGGCAGACTTGGCAGTTACTCCGCTAGGCAAGAGTACAAGGTTCTGCACACAGAGACGTGACCGGTCGCCTAGACTGCGCACCATCATCTTCTTAGCAATATCTGGGCGTCGCGGTGTGCCCGGCATACTGGCAACATTTACTAATTGTGACTCATGAGTTGTGGAGATGATGTGCGGCGAATACTTCGTATGCACGCTGCGGGCCGATGCGGTCAGGCTCGCAAGGCTGAAAGCCCCGCGTGTGAGGAACCTTTTGCTTTGACTGGTCGGGTGCAAACTCCAGGCTGGTGGTGTGCAATGGCATCATCACACGAGATTCGTCGCTTACAATGGATGGGCGGAGTTCCTTCCCCACTGGGCATCGTTAGCGAGGTGCAAGTGGGTCCCACCGATTGGGTCAAGCAACCTTCACCGACACACGCAGAGACAGCAAAGTCTCTACTTCGCTGTAAACTGCTTCTACAACGGGACAACAATGCAGCTGCAAAGTCACACGTCGATTGAACAGGATGTTTGGCTTCACCGATCGCGTCATCAGAGCCCCATGTTGCGGACCTGCGGTATTGTATTTTGGGTATGGGTGTGCCCCGTACCTTGCAAAAACGCCTACATGGCCGCAGGGCAATCCAGGCATTGCATCCACCGAAATAACATAATTCGACATGGTGTACGTCAACTGCTAACTGCACGTCTCGCAAAGTTCCAATTATACAACGTCTTTTTGCGAGATGCACCATTTCGTTGGGAGCAACACAGGCCTAAATTTAGGTCTCCAGAGGCTGCTAGACTCGTCTTGGACTACCGCGCGGGAACCGACGACACACTTCAGCCCTATGGCCCTGTCTTGGGCCGATCACCACCCTTGCACAACAGCAGCACATGGACGCCTGAAGCCCCTGTGCTCCCGCGTACCACTTCGCGACCTGAACTACCGTTGCACCGATTATCGAACGATGATCCCGACAAGAGCGACATAGCACACCGCATGTCGTTGTGCACTACCGACGCTTTCTCATTGTATTGCGGCACCAGCAAATGTAGTAAAAGGAATCACGACTTGAAAGCGTAGTGCTCGGACATCGAAATCTGAAATGGCTGGTGGAAAGAGCTCGCTAGACGACACCAAGACCATGCATGCCTCCAGCGACGCCCGAATTCTAAAATAACCATATTAACACCACTACTATCACGAAGAAAAATCAACACAGGAACGAACTATGCACTCATAAACGCCCTGCAACATCGCGAGCATATCATTGCAGAACTGCAAGCGCCGTGTCACGCCTCTTCCGCGCCGCAGCCCACTCGATATTTAATCTACCCCTCACAGGGCACCGGCTATATGGAAGGGTGCGCACGACCGGTGTCAGACCTCGTGGCCGTTTCTCGACTGGCATGCTTCGGAAAAGGACCCGCCCAATCACTAATTTTCCTGCCCCTCCATCGTCGTGCAAGCTGCATGCGGATTCCCACGCCGGGTCCCATCCTGGCCGCCCTATTGACCCCAAAATACGTTTCGAAACAATCAGTCAATCAGAGACGCAGCTGTGGTCGGCGAAGCCCATTCTGCGTACGCCTACACCTTTTTGCGCGGTGACCACCTTCCGCAACAGGCTATACAGTGCTGCCTGGGGTGAGAGACCGTTACACGATGTGTCTAATTAATAATTCGCCGATGCTGGCCCTGTGATGGTCATGATCTAGCGAGGCAGCAAACGTTCCAGAGCCCTACCGCTTATTGATGCTTTCTAGGCGTCCCTCAAGAGGCTGGCCAAGCAGGAGGGATCTCTTTTTATCGTGATTACATATTTTTTGTTGGGGTTGACCGATGTGATATGGGGCGTTCCCGAATCCTTCGGCAGCGGCGCCAAACGATTCGCGTCTCGAAGCGCCTGCTGTGCCTTACTAGAACATTTGTTGATGTCAACAAATATACACAGTGTTCTGCGTGCGCTTCGGTTTGCAGTATGTATAGTATACCGGGTGGACGTAACCTTTTCCGACATCACGTTCGGAGAAAATAGCAACGGTGAAGGCATCTCAATAACATCTGAGGCCGATCGGCTTCTGGCGTCCATTTAGGGATTAGCGGACAGGGTCCTCAGCCCTAGGCACAGTTGCGTAGTTTCTCAATCATTGCAAGTCCAACTTGGCAATGCCGCGACAGGCCTGAGTCGCCAACTCTATCTGCATCCCAGTGAACCTACAATATTTCATCTACGCCAAACTTGTGATGGCTTCAGGGAACTGGTGCTTTCATCCATAGGTTGCGCTATCGCACGCGATCTCACTTCTCGTAAGCGAGTACACACGACTCAACCATCTTCTTCTGATTACTTTTATTCTCGGCCCCTAGGCTGATCCGCAGAATTTCGCCGGCTGCAGAATTCCACCGCAAGGCACTCTGCTATAGTATAGTGCTTCATCTCCAATCCATCTACGCGGGGCGTAAGTTGACATCAGACCGCATAGAATAGACCTGGGCTCGATCCAATTGTATTTGCAGATATTGCACTAGAATATGCACCAGCCCGGTTATTCTAGGAACCAAACAAGCCCCAAACGTTTTAGGGATTCCATGACACGCTCTATAGGGCTTCTCAGCGGATAGACTCTCCTCGCAAGGGACCCAGAATTCTACACTCACATATGCTAACGGTCAGTCCTCACTCATCGTTACGGTCAACCCTAGTTAGAAATACTTCGAACTTCTGCGCCAACAGCATAGAGGCTACGTCATGAGATCAAAGGCCTCCCGTCTGGCGTCCAAGTCTTGCAGCGCGGTCACCTACGTACGAGGCGGATAGATAGCGACAGCTCACTCATTCTCGCGTATCACCGATCGCGATTCTTTCTTTGAACCTCTTAGGCCGCGATTTGCCAGATAACGTATACCATCGAGACGACTACGTCCACATGGTGCGCAGCCGTGCAACAGGCACGCATGAATGACGGAACGTCCTATCGACACCCGAAAGCTAGGGCCCCAATTCATCGTTTCCGTCTTCAAAGTCTGGTGGCCTACACCCAAATTTGGTCTCGGTCGTCATTAGGAAGTGCCAGAACCGTTTGTTACCGCGCTGCGAACGAGTCCAACGGGAAAGTCGACGCCCGAAAGGCGGTGGCGCGTCTCCGTACGCGGCGTCGCCCGTGGCAAAGCTTGAACCTTCGAGGTTCCTTGGCTGGGTTTTGGAGTCAGTGTCTAAAACCAGTGTAGCGTACTATGGTTGCCGGGGTAAATATGGTTAAAACGCCACTTTAGAGGTAATACTAAGGATCCTTTTCTTAGCCGAAACTTATTTAATTTATATATAAAATATATACCGTAAGTATAGAATCTTATTATAAAAGAAAAAGTCTTTATCCTTAATTAATACTTTATATAGCGACTTTTAGCTTTAATAACCGCCTTTATATACTTAAGTATATTTATAATAAGGTCCCTAAAGAGCTCCTTAGGGACGGTATTTTAGGTTTATTATAAATAATATTTTAATTAGCAGCGCGTTGATTTAGCGTTAATACCTATAATATATTTAATCTAATTTTTTATTTAATACTAAACTATCTTAATAGGGTTTAGATCTAGGCTATACGCGGGCTATTATACTATAAAAATAAAACTTTTATATAGTATAGCTATCGTAAGTTAATTTTTATAGGTAGAGACGCTATTCTATATAAAGAGAAGCTGTAGCTTTTATAGTAAAATATAGTAATATATAATAAGTATAATATACTTATAATAAGTAGATCTATTAATAGTACCCTAATAAGGCTTCTAAATAAGCGCTAGGCCTTTTTTTATACTATAAAAGCTACTCTAGAATATCTAGCTATACTTACGTAAAAGCTTTTAGAGTATATAGGTAGTATTATACTTCTTATAGGCTTTACGCGTTACCTATTACTTACGGTAATAATCTAACTAAATTTAGCTTTTATTTATTTATAGTATATAACTCTATTATTTAAAGGTTTAATATATATAATTTTTTATAAAGTATAGGCGTACTAAATAATTAATTTCTAATATTAGTAGTTTACTATAGGTAATATAGCGTAAATAGTCTTAACATTTAAAAGCAGCCCTAATCTAATACTCTAATATTCTTAAGTATAGAAAAGTAAGCGCTAATTTTATATAACTTATAAGCCTACTAATTAGGTTACTAATAATAAAGAGCTCTATTTTATTAACGTCCTTTTTAGTATACTTATAAGGGCGCCTAAAGCGCTTTATAGGCGTTAATTAAATAAAGTAGATAGCCTGTTATACCTAATAATAAGTAAAACCTAAAAGGGCTTACTAAATATTTATAAAACTAAATCTAACGTTACGAAGTATCTAAATAGTAAAGTATTAGTTATAGATTATTTTTTTAGCTTTTTTAGCGTTATTAGAGCGTTAAAAGCGTAGTAAAAGTATTATAAAATTAAAAAGTTAAGGTAATTAATAAGTAAGATTAAAAGTATTTTTAAATCTAAATAAAGGAAGTGCTACTATATAGCCTGTACTTATACTAGTATTACTTAATTTAGTTAAGTATAGCTATAAAAATAGTTAAGATACTAAACTATCTCTAGGTACTTATAGGGGCCTATATTACTCTACTAATACTAGTATTAACGTTAATATTCTTATAAAAAGTTTATAGCCTTTTTAAATATTTAGAATTTCTTTTTACTATATAAAATACGTAGGAGATTAAAATTTACGTTATTCTTATAGGCTAGAGCGTTTTAGCGGGGTGGCGTAGAAACTAATAGAAAATGTAGCGTTTTGACCATATTTACCCCGGCAACTATAGTAGGCGGCGTTAACCAAGCCCGCAGCCAGCGTCTGGCGTCAGGCACGTGGCTGGTATTGTGGCACGGCGCAGACTAGCGGCGGCTGTCTCATTCTTCGCACAGAATTTCCCAAATGCAGAAGCCCGGTTCTATTCTTGGGTGTACGGTGGGGAAGTGTAGGCGCGGGGCTGAAGAAGCGCCTTGACGGCGAAGCGTTGGGTTTGCTGGCATGTGCCATGCTTCCGGCAGAAAGGCTCGTTGTGCTGCGAAACATGGACCGGGAATAGGGTGTATTCGATGTCCTCGTACGGGCTCGAGACGAACTTCGGACCTCAAACCTCGAAAACTTGAAGTGTGCGAATGTGATCGCCCCCTAACAGCTAGCGGCGGCCGCCGCCGCCGCCGTTGGTCCAGAATTGCAACTAAGGCCCTCCACAGTGGTGTCGCCTAGAGTCATTGCGTCGATAGTGCAAGCAATGGGTCGATCGTCGCCAGGTGACTTCCCTGCGATCCGGCGTAACGCATGCCCAAAGTAGCATAACCCAAGGTCTGGGCGTCACGGTAATAAACGACAGAGCAAGTAGATGCCAGACGAGTGATGTCATGAGCAGAAGAAGGTGCTTACACAGTACGCTGGTCTCTGGCCTCGCTTCCCCAAGATCGATCTACCCATCTTATGCCACGCGTGTATCCGACGGCTTACATACAGTACTGCGCGAACTCGTAGGGCTGGAAAAGAGTTCTGACAACGGCTCCGCATTGTCGGTGGCAGACCGTTGGGACGCAGATGAATGCGCTCACGACGTGCGATATCGCGCAGGAACACCACTTCAATAGACTTCGAATGTTTGCACCATTGGTGTTCGCTCGCAGCGGACGAAATTGAGCGGATTCACTAGCGCAGGCAGTGACTCACCTTCGCATTCGCTCGGAGTCGAACGCGGCCATCCGAAGGCACGGGATGATCCCCATCGCTGTGGGCCTCGTATCGTATCGTCGCTGAACACCGCCCCCCATCCGCATCCCTAGTCACCGCTCTTCCCCCATGCAAAGCCTGTGGATGTGCTTCCGCCATTTCCGCACCGGCTCCGTGCCCTTAACGTGCCTCGCCGGTGGGTCTACCGTGCAGTTCAGCTCAGGTTCTCCCTTACCGCCGTTAACGACCTAGACAAACCACCTTACCATGTAGGGGTACCAACCGCCCGAACCGAGAGTATAATTTGACCTTTCGGCGATATCTTGCTTTGTTCGATACTGCAGTCCCGGGCGTGGGTTCGGCTGAGTATTTTCCAGCTCCACACCCAGGGACGACGCGATGTCGTGGCGTCGGTGTAAATCCGAAAGTCGTCCACGGACCCCACGGTAAGTCCGCGGGCCTACGCTCGCTCATGAAGCCCCAGGAGACAGCATGGCTCCATTGTACGAGCAGGCCTTGCCTATTCGGTGGTTCGGTTAGACTGTAGCGTTGAGGTTATTTTCTTGGTATCCTGAATATGCTTTGTCCGTACGGATCTGCACGACACGGCTGCGGTTGGTACAGTAAACGACTACATGTTGATGGTCTAGAAGACCTGTTGCACTAAGCTGCACACTTGTGCAGACCGTCGCATTATACCCTGTCCCATATTCCTTCCGATGTGGAAGATTGATGCTTTGTTCATGCGGAAGTCGGGACCATGCGGAGTGTGCTTTGCATATTGTCACCCCCCTCAATAACGTGCGTCTCTGAACCAAGAAGTATTATCGCGCGGGACGAATTCAACATGTCGCTGCCTTTGTACACAAATGTATAAACGCATCTAGGACGTTCACGATTCAATTGTGCCTCCCACCTGGCAGAATTCATACCGGATTCGGCAGAATACGAGTACCATTTCGGGCATAGTATCTCGATACTCCGCGGACGGCTGATTCGCCGCTATAACGCGCACGGGAACGTTTGATAAACAGCTGGGTCCTGAGTTGGATGAAAGATGAACGGGAAATGCTGCTAAACCCCGTTGTTTCCGCAAGTCTTGTCGCCGTTAAGGATTTGTGGTCACCGAGCGGGCGCGTCCGCCCGTCTTTACCCCGTTTTCGATGCGCTTGGTACCAGCAATATAACCGGGGGAGCGAGGTTCGTTTGCGCGCGTGAACCTTGTCGCGAGACCGGTCTGCACGAACCATCGAAAAGCGAAAAGGCGAAAGGCACACGACGGCGAGCGTGCGACGCGCACCAGAGCTCGCGCTGCACAGTCGCGGTATGCCATGGAGTGTACGGGTTTCGTGTGCTTGCGTGGCAGTCGGCCAAAGGCGCAGGGCCACACGGGCGTCGCCAATCACCGTCCCTTCGGCTTCTAGAAGCTCAGCTGCTGCGTTGGAGGCCCCGTCCTTCCCACACGCCATCAGGAACCCACCCAAGCATGTCGCTGCATTTCGAAACACGACGCATTCTCCCCCGCATGGCGAATGTCTCCGTGTGTTAGGCCGCCAATTCCCTCACACCTCGGAGCGGCCATGCTTTCAAATCAACCAAGACTTCCAAGACCGAAGATCTGTGCTCCCCAGAAATACAACGGCATGGGTCACGCTCCCGACAAGAACACCCAAGAGATGCCCCTCTCTGGGCGGCCGGCCATGTGCGTACACCTTCAAGGCCGGGGCCTCGAAAGAGAAACACGGAATAGCGCGAGGGATGCAGCGCCAAGTGTCCCCTATGGGCAGGGAACCTGTACCCCTGCGGCCATACTCGCCGTGGGGTCTCTCCTGCTCGCTTGCGTGCAGGCGGTCTCCGTGCAAAGACGCGATCGCCAAGGTGCCTGTCGATTCCGGCCCCTAGCGTTCGAAGGCTTTCCTTCTTGCGACACCACCCAGGCCTCGTATAGACGTGGATGTAACAGCAGCAACGCAACTAGGCGGAACTCCGTATCTTGGCCCGGGTTCACCGCCGCCATGCGGGCTGGTCGAACGCGGCCCGCCGCCCACAGCCAGTGGGCTGGACAGCTGAACGAGGGCCTGCCTAGGCGGCGTTGCTCAAGAGCGGAGTACGATGCCTCCGCTCGGCTGAGGCGGTCTCCCCTCGCATGCACCGTGGCTGCCTAGCATCGATTGCGGCGCGGGGCGATGTCACGGTACACTCGACGCCTCCCCGAAGCAGTTAAGAATCTGCGAGTTTCGCATTTTCCATCGCGATACCGCTAGCGGCCCTAGTGCTCCAGGCACCGAGCATCGGTCAGCACTTTACGAAGGGACGGGGATTGAAACCGCTCGTCTCCCGATGTGGGTTGTCGAGGGGAAAGCGGGGGGGACTGCGTTTCGGGGCCGACGTCGTTCGAGTCCGTAGGGCACGGCGTACACATGTAAATAACCGCCCCACGAACGAGCATACGTACTGCACTAGTAGGCATAGGTCCGGAGACATTTCCAAGGCCCGGAGACATTTCCAAGGCCCGGAGACATTTCCATGGCCCGGTGGGGACTATGAGCAAGCTTTTATAGTGGCAAGGCTGTGCCAGCGCCGCGTCTTGGAAATATGCGAGCTTCGCTCGTTGGTGCGAATAATGGAACGCGACAACGCTTCGGACGTATAGAAAGGGTCTCATAAGTGTAGACATTCTCCCAGGTTAATCTGTAAATGCAACGAGTTCGATACCGTTGCAGGGCGCGCTTGATGTCAAATGGTTCCGTGTGCAGTTCTGTCTTTACTGTCTATGGGTCAGAGGTCAAGGAAAATGATACTCCTGAAGATGCTCTCCTAGCACGAACATTATACGGTTGTCATTGAATGGATACTCTGATTCGGAATCTACCCCTGAATGCGTGCAAGCATAGAGCTTCCACGTTCAGCAGTAAGTGCGCTAAGACTCGTCACAACTATGCAAGTACACCCCATCTAGGACGACTTATAAAGTAGCTGAAGTAAGCGTAACATGCTGCCCCCCAAAGACGCTCCTTCATTTCTATCTATTTGGAACCATTATGGCCGCAACTGCCTTTGTAGCGTAAGAGATATAACTGAGCGCGACGTATTGTTATAGTCCATGTCAAAACGGAGGAAGTCAGGTTAGTACTTGGAAGTAAGCCTTCACCGGATCCACCCTCCTGCTTCATCAATATGACCCTAGACGGCTGATATGTCCTCCGGGAGGAGTTATATTATATAAAACATCACCAGTTCGCAGTAATCCGTTGTAAGTAACTTTATGGTTACTCTCATCGGAGCTTATTGCTGAATACTGCCTTAAGCCTTTTGATTTGAAATTATTGTCGCTGCTATCCCAATATATTCGAAGTTAATATACGCATGTTTTGGCTGATATTGAGAAGACGTTAATCGTGCTGGTTCCAGGTCCGTTATATGTTCAAGAAATTTGGTTATACTCAGGTCGGAATTCTGTAAAATAGCCTACGCTAAGCGTAGGACATAGGATCCAAAGGATGGTTTAGTTATGTGTTATAACCTAAGTTACTCTAGGATATAATATACCTATTATGTCCATAGTAGCTAACTGTTATCAGCTATCCTTAGAATATGTCGTGGGAGTATCGCCGGCTTACATTACTCAAAATCATCACTGCCGCCCTCATCGAACATTGGTCTACTCTAATAGGAACGCTTCCCTTAATTACATTAATTCCATGCACCTTCTTTAATTAAATACTATATTATAACTTATACTTATTATAACGTACTCAACAGGCGAGTATATTACTCTATTAAGCTTTTACTAAAAACTATACTATTTACAATAGTTTAAAATTAATATAAATAATTATTAAAAATTAGAATAGGCTATTCTTTAAAATTTTCTTTTAGACTTAACCGTAACGGATTATGTTTAATAAATTATAACAGCACTTATTAATAGGTACATAATAAAAAAAAGACTTTTTTATATTTTTTAGTATTAATTACTTATTTCTTTTATATCTAAACCATTATATTTTATACTTAAACTATTTTATATTATCTTACCTATACTTATAGGTATTTTATACTATTTTCCTTTCTCTTCTCTATATATCGTTGCTATATTTACTATATTTACTAGTTATATCTACTAGTTATATCTACTAGTTATATCTACTAGTTATATCTACTAGTTATATCTACTAGTTATATCTACTAGTTATATTTACTATCTTATATATAGCTTTTATATATTTTTTATATTATTACTAATACTTTTTTTACTAACTCTTTTATGTTTTACAGGGGGGTACAACAAAAAGAAACTAATTAAAAAAGATATCTTTTTTAAAATAATATAACTTTTTAATTAGTAGGCCTAAAAATACTAAAAAATACTATTTTTTAAAAAAAGACTAGTAGATTCTATTTACTCTGTTAGGGGCTGCTTACTAAGGAGTTTAGGGAAATAAAATTAGGAAATAGGGAATATTTTTAGAACCCTACTTTAAGTTAGTACAACTTTGTATTTAAGGTATAAAATTAGCTTATTTTTATATATATAATAATAGATACTAAGTTTTCTTAGTATATTAAATATTTTTATATATTTATATATTAATTATATAATTATATATAAAGGTTACTTTTTTATATTTTTAATAATAAACTAGTAAATAATAAATTACTAATACTTAGTATAGTAGCCTTTAGTTTCTATAACTACCTTATAACGGTTAAAAAGAGATATAATATAGTTATTAATAACTTTTTATAGTATATTATATTACTTTTATATAATAACTCTTTTAACGACCTCTATACTTTATATACTAGATCCTATACCTAAATTAGCCTTTTTATTATTATTTAGCCCTTATTTTAAATAGCCTTATATATTTCTTATAGGAACTAAATTAGGGCTATAGGCTGGGTAGAGATAAAGAGTAATTTTATTATTTTTAAACTAGTTTAAAACGTCCGTTATATTATAAATAGAAATGTTATCTTATTAAAATTACTAACCCAAATTAATATTAATATAAAATTTATAATTATAATATAATATAATAATATATATATATTATTATATTAAAAATATATTTATATATTAATCGAACAAATATTGTAGCTGTGGTGGCTCAGGGCGACCAAAAGGGGTTTTAAAAAAGGAGGAGTATATATATACCTTCATTATTATATTAAAAAAAGGACTAAAAAACCTCTTAAGTTACTTACCCCTTTTTATAGAGGATTTAACTTTAGGTATAAAGACTTTATTTATATAGTCCTTACTAGTAAAAGAAGTAAAAAAATTAGGTATTTTAGTAAATACTAAATTACTTCTACCTCCTATTTAAATTATACCCTAAACTTATAGTTTAAGGTCTTATCCTATAAAATAATTAATATAATTAATATTAAAAACTAAAACTATAACTTAAAAATATATACAAAGTTATATATTTTAATATTTTAAAAAGTTAAAATAACTTACTTTATAATTAAGTAACAGCTAGTCCTTTTCTAACTCTATTATTACCTTTTTTTATAACATTATCTATTTTATTGTCCCCTTTATATTACTAACTAATTAAAAAATATAATCTTTTTTAAATTTATATTTTTTATATTTTTTATAGTCTCTTTAGCGTATTTTAATTTTTTTTATAGTGTTTTTTTTATTAATTATTAGTCTTTTTTTACTTATATTAATACTATAATCCTCCTCTTTTAAAATCTTTTATAAGGATCTTTTTAAGATATTTAGACTATTATTTATTAGTAGTCTTTTATTTTCTTTTTTAGGTCTTTTAATTAAGTCTCTATTAATTATTCTTTTTTTCTTTTAATTACTGTAGAAACTCTACCCCTTTAAATCTTTTTTATATTATAATTATTTTTTTTCTTTTTTAATTTTATTTATAGTACTATAAATAGTTTATAGAGGCTTTTCTAAAGTAGTAGTAATTAAAAAATATTACAATTTAGGTGTCTCTGCTCTAAATAGAAGCGTGCTTACGTAATAAGGGATATATAGTCTACGCTGCGGGGCTTTAGCTTAGTAGCGATTTATCTTTTTACTCTAATAGATAATATATACCTAATTCGTCTTACATATTGTGCTACATTGCTACTCTACTCTAATTCCTAATAAAAAAGAAGAATTATTTACTTTTAAAAGAAGTTTAACTTTAGATTTAAGTTTTAAAAAATTTGGCGATATTTTAAGAAAATAGAAATTTAGGTTTATAAAAGTAAAGAGATATTTTAATATACTATAATATTAGTAATATATTACGTAAGTAGTAATTATATAAGTATAAGCTATATTTTTATTATTAATATAATGTTATAATTAGATTACTAATATGCTTTAAAATACTAGTTACGTGACCTACACAAGACCTAAAGGATATAATTAAAATTTTAGTTAAATATATTCACTAACTAAAAAGTTATAGGAACCTAAAAAAGGGGTTTAAAAAATTGCTATATTTAGGTAATTTTAATTTATTACACGTAAATTAATAAGTAGTAGGTAAAATACTTAGAGAATATTTTATAATTTTCTCTTTATAATAGTATTACTTATCTATTTATAGGCCTATTATTTAATTTTATATAAATTTTTAAAAAAGATATTTTTTTTAATTACACTTTTTTTAATTACTCCCCTGTAATAGTAATACTTATTAAAGGGTGTTTTACGATAAAATAGAGACTTTTTTATTTTCTTTTTATATAAACTATTTATTTCTTTTTATACCTAAACTATTATATATTATTTTACCTATATTTATTAGTATTTTATAATACTTTTTTCTCTACTTTTCTATATATTATTATTACGTTTATTATATTTATCTATTATATTTACTATTTTATATATAGCTCTTCTCTCTTACTCTTAGGGCTGGGCCTGTCTAGTTATTATTACTAATACCCTTTTTACTAGCTATTTTACGTTTTATAGCTATGCTGTTATTAGAGTAATAGTTATTATTTTATTTTTAAATTTAGCGTAGTTAGGGTTATTTTAATTATTTAATATAGCTAGAAGATACTATTTTTACTTATAAATATAGTTTAGGTTAGCGTTTATAATAATAAAATTTTTAGAATTTATTACTATCGCGACTATATAGGTTAATAATAATTACTATTACTATACTAGTGCCGGTGCTAGTATAGATATAGTATATACTTATCTATTTCTACTATAAAATAGTAGTTTATAGTTATTAGATCTATTATTTATTTTATATCTATTTACCTATAAAGGTAGAGTCTTCTAGTAGTATACTAAAACTTTATAAAAATTACTAGTAGAGCGGTTTTTATAAGAATAAATTTAGTTACGTAGAAGACGCTATAGATATTACTTTTATAGAGTTATTTATCTATATTATATTATAGTATATATAGTAATATTTATAAAAAAAGATTTAATATAGCTGTATAGCGTAGTAGACTATTATAAACTCTATTTATAATTAATATATTCGCGTATTAATACTAAGAATATATAATACTAAAAAGTAAGATATTTAAGTTAAAAAGTTTTATATACTCTAGTTTAAAGAGTGTAAAATATTTATATTATAGGTACTAAGCGTATATATTATAAGTAATATTTATTTATATACGCAGCTTAGGTAATTTTTAAAAAATTAAAAGAAAAGTTACTATAACTATACTAGTATATTTTATAAAATCTCTTTAATATACCTAAAAAAAGACTTCGTAAATAATAAATATTATTAGTTAAAAATAACTATAGTAGGAAGATTTATATATAAAGCCTATAGGCAAGATTATTTTTAAAACTTATAAAAGTATTTTTAAGCTTTACTACGTAGGTATATACCTAGTATAAACTTAAAATTATAAAGATCTTTTAGGATAATAATATTACTACCTATTTATAATATAGAAAATTACGCTTTAAAATTAAATAAAAGAGCTTAATATAAATATCAGAATACTACCTCCTTATATATATAAACTAAATAGCGACGCTAAACGCACTAGCTAAAAAATTATTAATAAAAATATTATTATAAGACTTAGTATAAACTTACTAAAAAAACTTTAGCTAGAAATTATAAAATTAATTATAGCGCTTTATAATATTAGTCTAATAGTTTTTAAGAGTATATAATCTTTAATTAAGATTTTTTATAGCTAATTTAAATAGTATTTCTATTATTATAAACTTAAGCTTATAAAGTACTAAATAGTAAATCTATATCTAGATTAAAATAATATATATATATATATAGTTATTATATATATCTTTTAAATAGAGATTATATAGCTAGGCGTATAAAGGTATACACATACTTCTCCTTTTTTAAAACCCCTTTTAGTCGCCCCGAGCCACCACAGCCACACTACTTTGTTCGAATAATATATAAATATATAGTTAGGCGTAATAGGTATAAATTTAAAATAAATCTACGTACCTATATTAAATATTTAGTTAATTATATATTTATATATTATTCGAACAAAGTAGTGTGGCTGTAGTGGCTCGGGGCGACTAAAAGGGGTTTTAAAAAAGGAGGAGTATGTGTATACCTTTATTTAGTTAATTATATAGCTTTTAATATTTATAGAATATAAGTACTATCGCTTAACTAAATTATTATAACGTATAATATTACGTTTAATAAAACTCTTTTTTTTTAAAAAAAAGATTAGCCTATTTTTTTTAAAAAAAACTATAAAGTTTATAAATATCTTATATACTATTAAGATTATAAATATAGGTAAGGCGTTTAATAAGATTTTTAATATATAACCCTATAATTCTAATAAGCTAAAAATTAGTAAAAATATTACGTAACTTAAGTAGTACCTTAAAAGTACTTTATTATAAGTTTTATTTTATTTTTTTTAGCTAGTTAGATAAGTAAAGCTTTATATAAGTAGTATATACGTAAACTATTAATATAGTTAACTAATAGTTATAAATCTATATATTATATAATATAAATATTAATTTAATTTCTTTTTAGCCTACTCTAGAGTCTAAAAAACTTAAAAATATAAATTTTAAAAAAAATAAATACTGTAGTATTTTTTATAAAGTATACTTTAGTAAAGAAGTAGAATAGTGTAAAATAAAGAGTCTATAAAATTTATAAATAATAAGTAAAAGTTTATTTAATACTATTACTTAAATTAGTAATATAGAGCTCCTTTTATTATATAAAATAATTAGTTTTTTTACTTATAGAACGTAGAGACCTATAAAAAACTATAGTCTAATTATTTAATAAAGCTAAAAATAACGTCGGTTATATTCTAAAAATCCTAATAAACTAGAAAGTAAAGATAAAAACCTACTTAGTATTTATATATTATTAAGCCTTAATTTAAAGAGCGAGCTATTACGTAATATAAAATTTATAAATATTTTATTTAATAGCGTAGATAGCTTCCTTTAGTATAATTTTATAAATATATTTATTTTTAGTATAACTCTTACATAGAAAGAGTATAGAGAGTTTATAATTATTAATATAATAATTTAAATTATTATATAGAATAGGGCCCTAAAAAAGATAATATTTTAAAATAAAGCTTATATATACCGTAATAACCTTCTAAAAGAGCTAGTAATATAAAAAATAATTTTTTTATATTTACTTAGTCTATTCTTTTATTAGGCTGTATATAGAGAATAAAATATATTTTTTAAAAAGTAAATTTAGTAAGTAGTTACGCGTTATATAAGTACTAAATAACTATTTTTATTTAAGTAAGTATTTATCTATAATTTAATTAGAATAGTTACTTTATAAAGTATAAAGTATATCTTATTATTAAAAGTAATTTTTAGTTAAAAGATACGCTTTTATTAATATATAATATAATACTAATAGCGTGTTCCTTTTATATAGCTATAGTAATTATAGTAAAATTTAATTTAAAAATTTTATAGTTTAATATAATTAATATATTTTTTAATATACTAATTAATCTCTTAAACCTAGTATAGTATAAACTACCTAATAGTTATAAAGAAAAAAGAAATTATATAAAGCTTAATTAAGTCTTATATAGCCTATAGAACTTATTTATACTATAGTATAAAAATTTTTCTAGTATTTTAGTTAAGCTTAGCCTCATTTACTTAAAAAAAAGTCTTGCTTATTTTTTAACATAAATTACAAAATTTTTATACTTTTTTATATTTTTGAGTCGCCCCGAGCTACCACAGCTACACTTTTTATTCCATTAATATATAAATATATAAATATATATACTTTTTTATATAGATAATATTCTATTTTTATATTATAAAATTTATTAGTAAGAGGCTTTTAAACTGCGTAATAAATTTTTAAAAATATATAAAATAGAAGAGTATAGAGCTATAAAATAATATTTTAAAATATAAGTAATTAGAAATTAAGAAGATTAAATAATTACGCTAATCTATAATTTATATATTAAAAAAATTATAAAAAAGTTTAGAATAACTAATTTAATATTTTTTTAATAACGCCTTTACTATTAAAAGAGTTAGTTAAAAATAAGAGGGAAGTAGTAAAAGTTAAAATTAAAATATATTAGAAGCATATTAGATCTATATTTTATACTACTATTATAATATAACTAAATATAGAGTTTACTATTTTAAAACTTTATTATTTTTTAACTAATCTAAGTAAAGAATACTTTATTATAGTAAAATATATAATTACGTTTTTTTATAAATTTTATTTTTAGGTGAATTAATATATCGTCTATAAGACTTTAAAACTTATAATTTATTTAAACGCTTCGTTTATAAATAATTTAAAAAGTAGATAATCTTTATATAATAATATTATTATATTATTTAGTAAAGTATGATTTTTCGACACATTAAGTATGAAGGCATACACATACTCCTCCTTTTTTAAAACCCCTTTTGGTCGCCCCGAGCCACCACAGCCACACTATTTGTTCGATTAATATATAAATATATATATAAAATATAGTAAAGTAATTATTTAAAAAACTATAATATAGGCTACTATTATAATATTAATAATTAGAGTAGAGCTTCTCGCGCTTAAGTATATATAAAAAAAATAATAGCTCTAAAACGCTTTTTTAAAAAAATTATTTTAAAGTTTAGAGCGACGTAGCGTATATTGTATAATAATTAATAAATAATTAGGTTAATTATAAGTAAAAATAAGTATATAACTACCCGTTTATATTATATAAATATATAAAATATATAGCTGCTCTAAAAGTAATTAAAAGAAAGTTTTAAAATTAAATACTTTTAAATAAGTAATATACTAGCTAATAGGTTAATAAAAGCTCTTCTAGCTTAGTAATTCTAAAAATATAAAAAGTAACTAAATTTTAAAAATATAAAAAAAAATTACTAAACTAGAATTTTAAAAAATTATATAATAATAAAGCGTAAAGCGTATTAAATTAGATATTAAATAGCTCTTAGGCTATTATTTATAATAATAATTTAAAACCGCACCGCTTAGAGGATTTCTATAATAAAAAAGTAAAAAAAATAATAAAATAATAAAAATTATATAATAACCCTAATAAAGAAGCTTAATAGATCAATAATTTAACTAACTTATTAATTTTTTAAATAATTTAAGCACAGTATAAAGCAATCCTATTAAAAATATTATTTATAAAAATATTATTTATATTTTTATTTAACTTAATTATTTGTCTAATAGTAGTTTATTATTTTTTAAGCTTTATATTTTTTAAGATATATATTAGTAAAACTTAAAAGAAGTAAATTAAAATTTTATATTTTTTTATAAGTAAACTTCTTCTACTTCTTACTATAGAGCAGCTTATAAAAGAAAGAAAAATACTTAGTAATCTTTTAGATATAGACAGAACTATAATAGTAAATATATATTTTTTTTATTTTTTTAAATTAAAATATTAGTATATATATTAGTTTATAAATATATCTACTCTTATATATCTAATAATAGGAGTTTAGCTTTTTAGTATTATAGTAGCTTCTACTACTTTTACTAAATAGAGTACTACTTAAATAGTAGAAGTAAAATACTAAGCGCTTTAATTTTATAATTTATTAATAATATTAAGCTATATAGATACTATAATAAAGGTATACATATACTCTTCCTTTTTTAAAACCCCTTTTAGTCGCCCCGAGCCACTACAGTCACACTATTTATTCGATTAATATATAAATATATAGATACTATCTAATAGTTTTAAAAAAATTTTAATTTTAATATAAAAAAATAGATAGAGTTTTAGAAAAATATAAATAAAAAATTTAAAATATTTTTTATTAATATTATCTTTATCTTTATAGCGTAATAAAGTTTAAAAAATAATTAGTTTATTGTTTTTATTTTTTCTACTATCCCTAAATTAGCTCTTAGCTTTTATAAAACATAGCCTATCTCTTAAATCTAACTTAGTAATACTTAAAAAAACTAAATTAGAAAAAGTATAGATAGTGCTCTACGTTTAAAAAAACTAAATAAAGAAAATAAGCTAAATAAAATTAATAATTTTAAAAGTCTATTTAATTTTTTTTTGTATTAAGCTTCCCGTAAAGTATTTAGATACTTCAAAAATAACTATAAAATAGTAATTTATAAGCGCGATATAAGCGTAGGACTAATAAATTTATTAAATTTATTAGCCTATAGTAAGAGAAAAATATTTTTTAAAAATTAGAGAGAGCTGTAAACTAAAATAAGAACTAAAAAAGTAGGTAAACTTTTATAAAGTAAAAGCGTAGAATAATTTTTTTAAGTTTATAGTAAGTATATATTTTTTTTATAAATAAAATAAAAATTATTTTAGATATTAAAATATAAATATTTTTAGCTACGGCACAGGAATTTCTATTTAAAGCTAAATAATAATATTATTTTACTTAACTATTTATTATTAGTATATTTTATAACGCTAATTTTTTTCTACTTTTTATAAACCGTAATTATAGACTAAAAAATAGTATAAAATAAAATACTAAAAACTATAGAACTAAGCTCTATTAGCTTTTTATTAATCTTAGTATATTTAAGATACTTAAAATACTAATTACTTTTAATTATATTTAGGCTATTAACTATTATATTTAAAAAGGGATTAAAAATTTTGATTTTAATTTATTAAATAGAGATTAGTAGAGTTTTTAAAAAAAAATTAAAAATTAAAAATCTAGAAAAATTAAAAATCTAGAAAAATTAAAAAAATTAAAAATTAAAAAAAGTATTATAGCTTATTATAGCTATAGTAGTAATAATATAAATAATTAATTTACTTTCTTTATAATAATTAAGGAGCTTAAGAAGCTGTTTAAAAAAAAAAGCTTAAATAAAAGAGTTTAGATATAAGGCGGACGGTATAAAAAAGCGTAAAAGTAATAATAAGAAGTAAAAAAAAAGTAAGAATTATTTTAAAAAAGTTAATAAAAAGAATATATAAATACTATTTATACTATTAAACGCTAGCGTACCTACTATAATTAGTTTTTTATTTTAAAGTTCTATTATTTAAGTAATACTAGCTGCTAAAAGTTTACTTAAAGAAGCTTTTTTAAAAAAATTAATTTTACAGCTATTATAAGCTTAAAAAAATTAATATTAAGCTGCTTAAATAGTTAAGCAATTTTTACTAGTTTAACTAAGGGGTGTATTATAAAAAAATATTTTAGAGTTTATATAACTAGTTTATAAAACTTATTAAAATAAAAAATCTATTATATATATATATATATATAATATAGCTCTTTAGTACTTCTTTTTATAAAAGTAGTTTTAATTTTTTAATCTTAGAAACTAGTAATTTCTAGCTTATTTTTCCTCTATAATAAGTTAAAATAGTAATATAAATAAGTATTATTTTTTAATCTAGTACTAAACGTCTATTTATAAAAAAAAAGGAAGTAGTATATTACTAGTATACTATAAGATATTAATATATACCGGTACCTCTACTACTATATATATATATATATATATAAAATTATAGATTTATATATTTATATATTATTTAAATAAAGTAGTGTAGCTATAGTAGCTTAAAGTAACTAAAAGAGGTTTTAAAAAAGGAGAAGTGTTAGGATAATTATACTCTACTTATGCGGAGTAATAGTCCTCTGTAATATTATAGTAAATAGAAAATAGTATAAAATAATAAATAATAATAGTTATATTTTTAATATATTATCTCTTCCTCTCTACTATTTATATAATAGTTAGATAGGGGTTCTGTACGCTAGTGCAGATTATATAATTATATAACTATAGCTATATAATCTATACGCTCCGCATTACTAGCGAATCTATCTAGGTTAACTACTCTATATACAAGAAGTATATATATATCTTTATACTTAATATATAAAAAAAGTTAAATAAGGCTAGATTAAAAAAGAAATAGCGCTGTACTAGCTACTAACGTACTAGCGCGCTTGGCGCCCCCCTAAAAAAACGTGAAGTTAAGGAAAAAGTCTAGTACTAATACTATCTTCTTTAAAGAAGATATATATAAAATAATAAAAAAGTATAATAAGTGGTCTACTATACTAGATAGCTATATTAGATTTCTTTATAAATATTAGTGTATATACTATATTATAATAAAGGTATACACATACTCCTCCTTTTTAAAACCCCTTTTAGTCGCCCCGAGCCACTACAGCCACACTATTTGTTCGATTAGTATATAAATATATACTATATTATAATATAAATAAATAATTCTATAAAAATAATACGTATAATAAATTTTATATAATTAAATTTATTACTATATTCGTAATAATAAATTTTTTAAAAATAACCTTTTTAAACATAAGTTTTATAAAACTCTAGAGTATTATAATAAAATTTTACTTTTATAAATAACTTATAGGTATAAAATAAATAATAATTATAAGAGCTATTAACTTTATTTTTATAAATAAAGAGTATACTAAGTGTATGTTATACCTATATAAATATAGATATAGTAATAATAATTATTACTAACCTATATAGTTACGATAGTAAAGAATTCTAAAAAATTTATTATAGGTGCTAATCTAAATTATATTTAAAGATAAAAGTAGTACTTTTTAATTCTATTAAATAATTAAAATAACTTTAACTATACTAAGGCGAGAGGGTATATAGCTTAGTAGATAACACACCTAGCTACCTATAATAGTAATATTATAGACTATAAGTTTAAATCTTATTCTCGTCTACTTTAATCCACTATTTAAAATTTATCTAGTTACTTATTAGGTTTTAGACTTAACCTTATTAGGTTTAGTTATATTACTTAATTAGGCTAGTTAAATTTCTAAATAGGTTTAGTTTAATTACTTAATTATGTTAGCGTGTTGACCTAACCTAATTAGTATTCGGCTATTCCTAAATAGGAAGGACGCTAGTCCTAAATAGATAATTAATTAAATTCTAGTATAGGTTACTTAACTAGCCTATATTTAATTAGTTAATTACTTAAAGAGCCGATTGTTAGTTCGCTTAGAAGATAAACCACTTTTCTTAAATAGTTAGGTAGCCTTAATATAAAAGGCTTATTTTAAAAAAAAAAAAAAAAAAAAAAAAAAAAAAAAAAAAAAAAAAAAAAAAAAAAAAAAAAAAAAAAAAAAAAAAAAAAAAAAAAAAAAAAAAAAAAAAAAAAAAAAAAAAAAAAAAAAAAAAAAA